>LQRL01133659.1:0-10610 GCA_001703475.1 Hydroides elegans | reverse complement strand
GTGAGACCAGTCCATTGGGTGATGTTGTCACTCCACTGCAGTCTTGGTCTCCCTCTTCCTCGTTTGCCCTCCACCATGCCCTCGATCAGGTCGCGCTGTATAGAATCGTGCCTCATGATGTGCCCGAAAAACGATAGCTTTCTAATTCGAACGGTGTCGAGCAATGACCTGCTCGTTCCTGCAAATCGTAACACCTCTTCGTTCGTGACCCGTCTTGTCCAGCTTATTCTTAGCAATCGCCTCAGTGTCCACATTTCGAAGGCTTCTAGGCGTTGCTGCGATATTTTGCTGATGGTCCATGTCTCCACCCCATACAGCAGTGTTGACCAGACATAGCACTTGATGAACCGTATTCTAGATGTTATTGAGAGTTTGGGGTTCGTCAGTACCGTCCGCATTTTGGTGAAGGATTTCCTTGCAATTTCGATTCTTCTGCGGATTTCTTCTCTTCGCATTTGCCATTTTCTGTTATTAATTCGCCTAGATACACAAACTTGCTGACCTGCTCAACCTCTTGCCCATCCAATGCGATCTTCACATTGGGTATTTCCTTTTTCTTGCTTATCACCATTGTTTTTGTCTTTTTGATATTCATTTTCATACCAAAGTGTTTACCTTCTTCATTTACTCTTCCAGCTAATCTAATGTTTGTAATTTGTTTTCATTTTCTGCGGTAATTCCTGTGTCATCCGCATACCTCAAGTTGCTAATTCTTCTACCACCGACTGAAACTCCCTCATCTTCATTTTCAATCACTCTAAAAAAGGGCTCAGTAAAGAGATTGAAGAGATACGTCGATAGTACACATCCCTGTCTTGTCCCTCTTCTTATTTCGATTCCTTCAGAGTTTCCCTGCTCGGTACGTACAACTGCTGCCTGCTCCCAGTATAGCCTGGCTATTATTCGTACATCTTTCCCGTCGAGCCCAGCTAGCTTGAGTTTTTCTATTAGTTTCTCGTGGTTGATTCTGTCGAACGCCTTCTCATAGTCTATGAAACATATGTATAGATCTTTCTGCTTATATCCATCTATCTTCTTAACAAAATCCTTTTCGAGGCATTTAGTTGACGCTGAGGCATCTGTTGATAATATAGGGCTGATCTTAGATAGTATATTTTGCCAGAAAGGTTGACATATACACGCCAGGTAGAATGAGTGTGTTTCTAAAATATTGGCGATATATAATGCTCAGTATATCGGCGATAATGGCCTGTTTAAACATTCAATTCATTGACAGTTCTATAATGTATGAAGAAGTGATTCCTTTCGTAATAAGAATCCTAAAATTGTCTAATTAATTAAATACTGTTCTTAATAAAGAGGGTTTCAATTGAAACTTGGCTGTTACCCATAAACGGTGGTATATAAAATGCTTCCATGTCGGATTTGCTGGTTCCATGTAATATTATCGAACACTATTGTCGTTCTGGCAGATGGATATAAGCATTGAATAAGAAAACTTAAAGCCCAAAAACATATTTAGTGATAAGAGAGATCACATGATTGTACAAGTTTACAAAAAAATAATAATCCCATTCATCTCAATAATTAAACGGCCTTCACACACTAACGCATTGTTGCAGAGTACCTAGCATACCCGCGTCTTGGATGACCAGAAAACTTATAAATAAGTAATCACGAGAGCCGGCTTTAAATAATATCCCGTATTCGTCAACCATGAACAACATAACAAATCAGACGTTTCCATGATATTTTATAATTGTTAACATCCTCGATTTCAAAATCATATCATCCCTTTACCATACCGATACATGATTTGCCGAGGTCATCGATTGCCTAGTCACCTCTTTGGTTGGTCATATCATATTTTTTGAATTATAGTTATAGCGTTTAACAATCCCTTTTTGATCGCTTCGTTCCTCTTTGGTAAGTTAGTACTTTACATATTCTCGTTTTTATTCTACATGTAATATATGATGAATACAATATTCATGTTTAACTTAACAATCTTTTAGGGTTTCCAGATATTGTTAGACAATATTGTTATACTATCATTAATCAAATAAATAATATAATCGATGCTCGTTTCGTGTAATGCTAGGCCACAAAGAGATACAGGGTATTTCATCATCGTATATCATGAACTAACGCATTTGATCAGGCTAAATATAGTTTACACGAATGACACAAAAGTTACCATAGTGGCATTTTTTTTAAATTGAGGGATTTGAAAGGTAAAAAAAATATGATGTATAATTTAGAGTCATAAATTAAAAAGCAATTCAAGCTTTTAAAAACCATTGATTGTTTTAATTAACTTAATATAGGTAGCATATAATCAAACAAAGAATACAATTATTGCTACAAATTTTATAAAACTGTTTCGTGCATTGTTTTGAGGAATTATATCCTGCTTTACAATTCCATCATTTTCAAAACTGGTTAGTCTCTAATCATAATGAATAAAAGAATGGAATGAGTTTAACATTTTCTGACAGTTAAGTCATAAAATATATATCCTTAGAAACAATAACGTACTTTTATGTCTAAATTAATGAATAGGAAAGAGTCCATATTTCTATCACTAATGTCTAAAACGTTTGTAATTCAATTTAAAATATTATTACTATTCACAATGTATCTGATTGTATTTTTGATTAATTATGCATAAATTGCTAAGTGTCTAATTCAAATGTACAAATGTAAAAAAATTACGAGTTTACCAAAACGGTAAAAACCATAAAACAAAGTGACCAGTTTCCCTGCAGAAACCAAAGATGCATGGATATATATGATATATGTTCTTGTTTGGTAATTCATTAAACATTTCTATCAAACCCTTTCTCGTTTAAACTCTACCATGAAATATTTAATTCCTATTACATACAATTTTGTAACCAATATATGCTTTAACAGCATATGTATTTAACATCTCTTTTTCACATATTATATATTGAGATAATAATGAATAAACCTTCTTTGCTGAAATGGTTTGAAATATAGCATTATTAAATATAACAGCGATATTCTTATAAACTTCGAAAACATAAATTTTCTTTCCCTTAATGATATTCACATACCTTTTCAATGTGGAAAGTCTAAAATATTTTACAACGAATTTATAAAATACTTATCTGAGAAACCAACTAGTATCGCCTACTGGCAAAACAATACTGAAGTGTCTACTAAAGAATTTATTCAAAGTTTATATCTCATTAGAGCAAGATGTAAAGAAGTTAAATTAGTTGAATTTCAATATAAGGTTTTACATAATTTTGTCAATGTCAACCGAATTTTGTTTAAATGGGGGCTTATCAATAGCCCTAAATGTGTCAATTGTGAAAATGAAGACTCCATATTACATTATCTGTTCAGATGTGAAAACGTGAAGAACTTTATTGAAAAAATTGTAGACTATATCAACAGCTATATTGAGCATGAAATAACATATACTGAAAATGAGTATATTTTTGGTGTAAGGGATAAAGCGGTGAACAACATTTTTATGATACAATTCCAAACGTTATACAATTTGGTTATTGAAAAACTTGGGTAAACCTTTAAATGTAAATACATTTCGCTTTCAATTGTATAAGCGTATTAAAGCAGACGAGTGCTATAAAGCAAAGCGTATTTTTAATTTGAAATGGAAAAATATTCATATCTGTACAGTTATTTGAAAAACTCATTCAAATAGCAATATTTTGTTACTATATGTATTTTATTGTGTTTTAACAAAGCATTATGTATGTTATGTATGTGACGTGCTTGCTATAAACTGAACTCTTGTATAAGCTATGTGTGTATACACTTAATGTTGAAAAAGAAATAAAAAATCAAAAAAACCAAAAAAAAAAACAAAAAAAAGATATTCTGCATAATTATATAATTTGCAATTCTAGTAATGTGAAGTTAAATCAATACGGCAACTAGAGTGATTTATATCTTTTACTTTTCAAACAAAGTTATCTCTAACGGTGAGATGTTCTTATTGCAAAAACCAATTATATCTATGATCACTAGTTGTTTGCGACATTTGAAAGGCCAATTAATGTATATCATATATTTTCCTAAAAGTTTTGCTGTACAAAACATTTATATGTTAAAGAATGCCATAATGCTTGTAAAAACGCAAAAACTAAATCAGTATTCATGCAAGCAGGGCCTTTACGATCCAAAACCGTTTAGGGTTCTCAGGACATTGCTAGTATTAATTTGAATAAACTGACCCCTTTTAAGTGAGCGCTGCTCTTGCACATTAGCATCTCCACTTATTAATGACGTCAGAGGCGTTATTCGTAGCAATGATTTTCAGTGAGACGATTTAAACAGTGTTTTAGAGGAACATTGGCCGCGTTTAAAGCTTGATATTTTGAAAACAACAACACAAATTGCCATTCTATCGGCACATGGTCCATGCTCAAAATGTCTTTGATGATTATGTACACCTTTTACAAGGCGGTTTGGTCATTACTTTGAAAAAGTTTTGGAACACAGCATCGAGTAGGAGTGTGAAAAATACCTGACCAATATAAATACCTGCAACATTTCAGAAATTATATATCGCAGATAAATTAGGAGAAGGACTTCAATGATGAAACATGTAAAACATAAGGGAGTGGCTGTCTTAGTACGTTTCAAACCAAATCAAACATATCAAACCTCAACAACAGCTCAAACAACTTACTGATGCTATTATGTTTCCTCTGCGCTTAGACGAGTTTGCTACTTGAAGAGATATAATTCTATGACAGGTGAAGGTAAACAGTTTTGTTTAACAATGCTGTATTCGCAACTGAATTTAATGTTTAAGGTTTATCTATCTTAATTATTTAAATTAGATTGATATTAGATTGATATTTGTGGAACATCCAATATAGATTCGTACACATCGCAAACGAAGTTAACCGAATACCTTCGCAATTTACTTTGAATCATAGTTTGCTGAAATAGACAAAGGAATAGAGATAAATGTTATTTTATTAATGGGAATATATAACATTAATGCGTAGTTGTCTAGCCATTTAAAAAACTGAATCAGTTTTGACGATAAACCAATGTGGATTTGTTTAGATAAAAATCACACCGGAAGGTTTACACTGGATCATCAACGTAACAAGCAAACTTTTCCAGAATTATTGATTATAATTTGTTTTCAAATATCTTTAAAATATAAACATATTCGTCCAATATTTAAGATTATTAAATTATGTCTACATTTTTGGTACTGTTTGATAATGAATAAATTATTACATTCAAATTTATAAACTAAATACTGAAACTAAAATTGTCTAAAGAGAGATCTTATATTGATATTATGAACATATGTAAAACATGTCAATTAAAAAACAGACAAGTGTGTACATTTTGTTCCTAAAACCTAAAACAGGACAATCTATTTTGTCTTAATCATCAAGTTTTTTTTTATCGTTTGATATATCGTTGGAATATGAATATATTTAGCAAATGAGATTCATGCATTCTAAAAACACCGATGGGCTAAACGGTTCAATGACAGTAAAGTGCTTCAAGTACAGTTAATTATATTCTTCAAATCAAGTAATTATATAAAATCATAAAAGCATAACATAATTTTAAGCTATGTTTACATATAACTGCAATATTTCAGTTAGTTAGATAACTCATTTATCTCCTGGTAAAATTGTTCAGAATATGTTCATGTCTGATCTGCGTCACCACACATACTAATTCCATACATACTTTATCCTTTATTGATGAACCCAAGAATGGCGGTAGGTATACAGAAGTAAAGTATTCCTATCTCTCATTTAACAATACATTTAAAGATAACGTTTTTTCTCATGAATATATGGAAACACTGCTGAGGAAGGACAATGCACTTTTCGCGTAGTTTTTACTTGTTAAGATATTTGGTACAATATTTAAAATCAAAGTTTTACTTTCACAGCAATAAATTTTGAAAGAAATTTTGCGATTAATAATTATATTTTATGTTTTAAACTGTACTATTTTGAAGCCTAGCATGCATTTATGCTTTATTATCGAATTATAAAAACATTTGCATATTCGTCCTAAATTGTTATCATTGATAATTACTTTGACTAAAATATTCTATGTTCAAATGTAGGTGATTTAAATTCAAATATTGGTTAAATCCCTTCTTCTTATCGTTTAATTAATAATCATCTGAAAAACAAATGTTAGTGTTACTATGTTTACATTATGTATTTGAATGCATTGCTGAATGTGCAAGAGTCCTTTGATTTTACATAATATAATTTAGTTAGCTTGCTATCTAGCTTTATAGAGCTTGATGTACTGTATTCCTCGAATAAAAACGGAAACTGTACAGCATATATTTAGATATTTACTGAAGATGTCGCAAACTGATTGTAGTTCAAGTTGTACTTTTTTTCAAATATCAAAACCATCTTTTCAAGTTTCAAGTCTTTTTCAAGCTAGATTAATAAGAGAAAAATAAGAGTCCAAGTATTTTGTCAAATTATTTAATGAACATTTATCGCTTCTTCTTTTACACCGATATGTGGTACAGTGGTACAGAAAGATTTAAAATATATTTAGATACAAAATGAATAAAATAGTGTGATGATTTAACAAAAAAAAAATAATCGCTTATTTAAACAAACACAGATGCAATAATAAATCAAACATTCAATATGAATATATATTCATATTCTATAAAGAAACTGGGTTTATCACTAATAAGAGAATCAAACCGATTCCAACCAATTGGTATTCTTAACACTTTGTATGATATGTACTCTATAAAATAAAAGAATGACTCTTAATAAAAGTAATCTTATATAATGATATAGTTTCGCCCTTTTTTAGCCAAATTGTCAACATCATACCAAAGGATACACTTGCCAGAATCTATTAGAGTCTCTCCTTAACTCGCGATTGCATGTTGAGTTTTTTATATGATTGTTTGAGTTTTTTCTGTCGATATTAAGAATAATCAATAAGATAACGAAAATCATGTGATTTTTAACTCGTTACTAATTTAGTGTAAAAATTATCATGACATCATAATATAATAAAAAGGAAACTTCCCAAGAATCTAGTAGTCTCTGGTGGACTCACGGTTGCATGTTGATTGTATTATGCGCAGCTTACGCGCTGTCCATCGATTTTCTTTAGCTGTTATTTTATCATGTATAATGAATCCAGATGTTCGTAAGGATTTTCACAAAAGAATGTGAAATATCAAACATAAAATTCAAACATAAATTAAACATTGTCTCAAAAGAGAGTTTATTACGCAGGCTTTAATAACAATGTTAAATATATCCGTTGCAATATATAATAATGAATATTTGAAATAAACATTCGTTTTAGAGTTTTTTTTTAATATATTGTCTCCGATAAGCACTGCAAGTAACAAAAACTCAAAATATCACTTATCAAACGTGTTTGATTACTGACTACTCAAATAAGAATTCAATAATGTTTGATTTTGATACAAATTATTGATTAAACACTTAATCAATTTATAAAAGTTGGTTCTATTGTTTATGTTAACAAATATGATTGTAATTACGTTAGCAATGGATGAACTCCAATATATAATTGTATCCAAGATAACATGATATGACAACTCATAGAAACATATAAAAGAATAACAAATAAGATAAACATGCAAGAACCTGGTAGAATATTCACGTTATATATCGTTTATAGATCCTTCCTGTAATTATTCTCGCCAACTCGTTAATCCATCGTTCTGATTCCATGCTTATATAAATATATCATCAATTCTGTCATTCAAAGTTTATCATTTTAAAATAAAATCCGTTGCTCTGTATAAAACATAATCTCAGCTAGATGAGATTAAAGCAAAGTTTAAATTTATGTTTTTTCCGACTGTCTGGTTTGCAGAAAGTTTTAAAAGTAAACCAGCATCCTCAAACTATCATTCACCAAAACATGTTTGATTATTGACCACTCAAATGAAAATTCAATTACGTTACTTCCGCCAACCAATAATTACAGCCTTAGAAACAAACGCTAGATGATGGAAAAAAGTCACCATATTTATAGAGAAAAGTTAAGAATTTGCATTTTCAAAATATCATATTAATTTAACGCCATGGATATTGAAGTGGGGATTAACAGAAACAAGATAAGCAGAATAAATGGAAAGCCACACAAGTCATAGAGGCATTGAGGTGAAATATCTCCTTCACTTTGATCCTCAAATTAAATCCAAAAGTCAAATCATATGAACATGTACTTTAGTTTGCCAAAATCATCTCTTTGACAGAATATTTAGTTTTGAAAACAAAAACAATGGATATGTAAAAAGCGTCATAAATGGAATTTTATTCAATGTTGCTTACTTGATATAATGGTCGTAAAAATTGTATCTTTTTGGTATTGCATTCCACATTTTTAAAATATGCAATGAAATCCATAGATATAAAGAACCATAGTTTTTTACTGAACGAAATCCTGCACGTTTTCAATAAGAAACAGAACCATCCCTCCCTATCTCTGCTCAGATGCGGGTGCGCGTAATGGCCCACACAATTAGTGTTTTGGAGGGTGCTTATGGCATGCTCTCACTTCTCCTCCAACTCTCTAATCACCTGGTTTCGCCCGTGTCACCGACGGCCATGCTGTGTACAAGTGGACCAAGACCAACCGTTTTGAGAAGGAGACCAACCGCCCTCCACTCCTTAAGGTACTCCTTTGGGGATACCGCAAGGTGTAGGGGCTATGGTATGGTGGCCTGCATATTATTTTTTCATCATGGTAGGTTGATAATTCTTAAGAAATATATTTAACGGACTGAACCTTTTATTTCTATTTTGTGTCATTTACATAATTTTGGACTGCCATATACTTATCATAAGCAATCGACAAGCACGATAAAAATGTATTTTGATTCTAATATTGATTATAAGCAAAAAAACGGGTTTGAAAAATAAATGAAATAAACTTTACTCTGCAGCTATCATATCCCATCTATGACAAACATATATTTCAATAGATAGGATAATACATAGTCTATATCTCGTTTTTGCTATCAATATTGAAAATGATAAATGACAATGCATAAAACGTTCAATTTAAACAATATTTAACAAAAGAGACAATATGGATCCGCATTACCCCTTACCTACTCAAAACACACTTCGTTATCGAAGAAAGCTTCTCGCATTTACCTACCAGGCCCTCATACCCAACCCAATACAATACAAAGTGGCAAAGGTGTCTGGATGGAAGCAAGGCAAAATCGATTTGTTATTATGGGAAGTCAGTTTGATTTTCATGTCGTTACCACGACCGAGGGCTCTTTCGAATTTCCTCCCATTGAAATAAATGGCTTATTGATTGCCGCTGAAGTCTACTTGATGAAATCTCCTCCACTCAATGGATGGCTCCAGAATAAGCATCTCCAGACTGTGGCTTCTGTATATATGGATTTCTGATTTTCTTTAAGGGGTTGATCTTGGAAGATGTAAGGACTGATATTCTATTATATTTTTGTGTATTTAAGATTTTATGTTTTTTTTATGGAAGTTTATGATTGAGTCCTGCTTGAGAAACTAATTTTTTGAAGGTACACTAGTTATTTGTACGATGTGTTCATTTAACAGTGCCTCCATTACTCATTGCTCCAATTATTGCCTAATCACAACATTTTAAGGCATGCTGTCATAAAGGCAATTCCCGTTTGACTATATTTTGAGCCAAAAAGTCATTTCCAAGCGACAGGAATGTCATTTCACTCATTTCCGTTGCAGAGGTGATGTCGGGGACGATATTCTCAGCAATTGATTGCACGCCGATTGCTTCATAAAGAGCATATCTGAACTACAAGCTAGTCTAGTGACAACACATTTTGTCACGTGATTTTTCTGGCTGTCTGCTGCCAATGTATGAACTTAATTAAAGCAACAACAAAAATTATGATACACCAACTTCTTTAAACATGATATATGCATCGTTCTACACAAATATATCCAAGGATGATTTGGCTTAAAGATATATTTTATTGAGTAGAACTGCTTACCATTCAATGTAATATATATATGAAATCAAATCTCCCGGATGTGATGTTATCTGGTACACTTTATATCAACGATTCAAAAATCGATAATTTTTTATACCTAATTTTTGAACATTACCATAATGCACTGAAAGTGATACGGGGACATATTAATTATGTGGTCGATTTGGTGGGGCACTCCAGCAACCCCCAACATATGACTGGTGACTGGATGATTTTTGCTGGCGTATAACACACATGCCTTCATCCAAGTGGTTGATATTGCAACAAACGCGACCGCTTGAACATAATCCATCGCCGCTGCAAAAAAAGCGGAGTCAAGGTATCACAAACCGAAAACCCATTGAAGCTGCGGTAGGCGCTTGTATGGAATTTCTCATTCACACTCGTAGAAATCTCAATATGGGGTGTTGAGGGTGCCTGTTGGGTTTCGTATTTCTAAGACAAAACTTTCGTCAAGGGTTCTATTGTAGAAGTATATTCTTGTTTTGTCTTGCACGCTCGCAGTGTCAGTTCTCCCATTCACATTCACGCCCGATTAACCACGAATGGTGTCCAAAAACCACGCTTAGATATCCGAGCCCCGACAACCGATTTAATTAATTTATTTAGCAATAGAAGAACAATAATA
>LQRL01133654.1:6146-16494 GCA_001703475.1 Hydroides elegans | reverse complement strand
AAAAAAGCCCCCCCCCCCCCCCCCCCCCCCCCCGATTCGAAGGGGTATTGACTATCTAGAATGAATTTCCTCAAAATTTCCAAGCCAGCTGGAATTTGGTGGGGAACACCTTTTTTGGGGAACAGCTCGTGAGGTGCTCTTCAAGACCTTTCATATGAGCCTATTCCCAGGTCTCTACGACCATTCGTTACAAAGAAACAGCCTGGAAAAGCCTATGTTTCGAAAAAACTATTTTTTGGACATTTTGGCCAAATTCGGCCATTTCCGGTGACCGAATCTGGCCAAAACTTTCAAAAGGCACATCTTCAGGCCAAGACCTTTCATTTGGGCCTATTCACAGGTCTCTACGACCATCCGTTGCAGAGAAACAGCATGGAAAAGCTCATGTTTCGAAAAACCGCTATTTGTGGACATTTTGGCCAAATTCGGCCATTTCCGGTGACCGAATCTGGCCAAAACTTTCAAAAGGCACATCTACAGGCCAATACCTTTCATTTGAGCCTATTCACAGGTCTCTACGACCATCCGTTGCAGAGAAACAGCCTGGAAAAGCTCATGTTTCGAAAAACCGCTATTTGTGGGCATTTTGGCCAAATTCGGCCATTTCCTGTGACCGAATCTGGCCGAAATTGTCAAAAGGCACATCTACAGGCCAAGACCTTTCATATGAGTCTATTCCCAGGTTTCTACGACCATTCGTTACAAAGAAACAGCCTGGAAAAGCCTATGTTTCGAAAAACCCCTATTTGTGGGCATTTTGGCCAAATTCGGCCATTTCCTGTGACCGAATCTGGCCAAAATTGTCAAAAGGCACATCTACAGGCCAAGACCTTTCATATGAGCCTATTCCCAGGTCTCTACGACCATTCGTTACAAAGAAACAGCCTGGAAAAGCCTATGTTTCGAAAAAACGCTATTTTTGGACATTTTGGCCAAATTCGGCCATTTCCGGTGACCGAATCTGGCCAAAACTTTCAAAAGGCACATCTACAGGCCAAGACCTTTCATATGAGCCTATTCCCAGGTCTCTACGACCATTCGTTACAAAGTTACAGCCTGGAAAAGAATCGATGACGGACGGACAGACGGACAGACGGACAGACGGACAGACGGACGGACGGACACCCCGAATCTATAGGCCCCCAACCTTTGGGGTTGGGGCCTAATAATCTATTTACATTTTTTCTATTCCCATATCCATTTCATTGCAAATGAGTCCCCAATCAAACTCATAATGTGCATTTTGATGATCTTAAAAACAATATTCAAATCATTAAAACATTGAATTCACTTTTAAAATAGATAACGTAAAATTTAGTGCTTATGTTATGATACTCGTATGTCCAGTTCCTTTTATGTCCACCCCGGTGTTAGATTTAAACAACTATTCTCATTAATAATTACTAATATTCAAATACATTTTTGAAGACAAGATGTAAGTACCTACATAGAAGAAGTAGTGTTAGTGCTTATGTTATGGTACTCGTATGTCCAGTTCCTTTTATGTCCACCCCGGTGTTAGATTTAAACAACTATTCTCATTAATTACTAATATTCTAATACATTTTTGAAGACAAGATGTAAGTACCTACATAGAAGAAGTAGTGCTATGACCTCTATCCAACATCGACACCTTTATCTTTCAAGTGAAAACTTTTTCAATCGACTTTTCTGTTTATGTAAACAACTTTTTGACTACCGGCAACAACTTGATTTCCACTATCCTTCAGTAGATAGATCCCGATATATAGACGTATATGAAAGACTATGATATTATTGATAAACTTAATCAATCAAAAGTTCTTGACACTATCCATGGACAAACTTTAGAAACTTTTAAACACTTTTTAAAAACATTTCACAAATGGCAGACATGAATCTCGCAAATTATCGCGAAATGCCTATTCATAATAAGACAAGGACTTGTGTATGACTGCTGAAATCAAGTGTCTCAACTACATGACATGGGATATGTATATGATCGTCATAATCATCGTGAATGGTATGAGTTTGGTGTTATATAATTCAAAGATTGGCCATCTATGAAGAAGTAAATTATTTATTTAATTTATATTATGTTTATGTTTATGATCACCCAAAGGGAAAAATGCGAACGACTTAAACTATATTTAAGCAGGAGTCTGGGTATGGTGGTGAAGGGATATCGACCGATACCAAAACTAAACCAAAAATATGCGCTTTGTATTAAATCGCGTCCTAGGGAACACGTTGGTCATATCGAACTTAATACATTAGAATTTTTGAATATACATGATCGAGTTGAGCAGCTTCGATAGAATCAAGTATACAAAATCTTCCATTAAACAAGCCAAGTTTATCTCACATCTTGCTTCGGATTATAAACAAACACACATAAATTATGAGCCAGGGCTAGTGCAAAAAAAACGTTCCCAGTTAAAAGGGACAGAGTCGGAAACGTTAAATGCAATAGGTATTAACGATTGGAACAATCTCCCGGAACATGTAAAGAGCATCAGAAACTATATTAGGTTTATGAGAGAAGCCAAGAAGTTTCAAGTTAAAAAGGCAACGAACTAGGAACTGAGTATTTTACCTAGTAGTGTCAGCTGACTTAATCCGTAACTGATCTAACTCTTTTATGTTCTTGTCCACTATAAATCACTTTATATGGCACAAAATTGGTTGTTGTTTTCACATGGGACCCCGTTTGAAATAGGCTTTAAAGCTTTCATTCAGTATTTGTGTTTATATTTAGTAACTCATTCATACGTTGGTTTAACAGTAATGTTATTTCACCTTGCATAATATTTGTTGATTTATACAAAATAATAAATAAGTAAATAAAGTACATGCTATATCTCACTGACTGATTTCTGTTTTTTAATACACCGGTCTCTGAATGCATTTTTAGATAATCATTTAGTGTGTTATAAAATATTACACTGTGTTCCTCGTTAGATATCATATTTTGATAATTAATTGAGTATACCAAATCATTCAAAAATAATATTTATTAAAAAATAACATTCCGTCGAGATTATTGGGAAATTTCTAATATAAGTATTACAGAACCGCAATGATGGGTACAAATACATGAATCATGTGTAATGTACCTATACAGATGGAAAAGTGTTGCTATAAATGTTAAATATTCATTATGAAATAATAAGCTTCATTTTATTTTGTGGGTCATGAGTAATAAACTCAATTAAAATACCTCAAAAGGGTGTACCTTATATATTTAAAGTTTTTAATACAAACAACAGATTTGAAGATAATATAAACAAATCGAATTTTAGCAAAGTCTAAATAAACAGGATTTCCCATCAAACTAACAACTTATTATTATAAGTATTTTCTAGAATAAGCATTGTGCATCTTAAGCACCAGGAAATATCAACGCATATTTGACGATTTATTTAATTTGACAAATAGTAAATATATCCAAAGTGATGTAATAATAATGGCCACATTGAAATATATCCAAAATATCAGCGCTTATTGATTGATTTCAAAAATATCTTTAAATTTACACAACATTTCAAATAATTGCGAGCAAGATTAAATCCTTTCGGCTTAAAAATCATTATTTTTCAACACTCAAAGGTTCTGGCCAATATTTTACTCTTATAACATAATGATTTTTGTATTTTTGAGTTTATATCAAAGGTTTTATTTGCAAAAAATACAAATTGCAATTCAAGTCGAAAATAATTCTAAAACAAGTCAAATGTTGTAGACATATATTAGAATATAAATTTACATTTTTTCTGACATGTGAAACTTTTAAAACATTAAATTGTAGGTGATACATGTTATTTCTTATGCTTCATTGTTTAGTTAGATTAAATATTCGCTTAACCAATCGAAATTTGATTCCTATCATACAGCTAAACTCATTTACTAGCATTAATACACAGGTATCTAGCATTCTTTGAGTTTAAGTTTTCAAACTGAATCACATTTAAAAACTTTCTTCCGCAATATTTATATTGATTTTACAGAACTGCAACGGTATGACCGGGCGTATTATTTATTTGAACATTTAAATCGACCGTATTCAGACGTCAGGTAGTAATTTCAAATTGATCACAATGTTTGTAAGAAAATCCCATAGAATTGGATTATTGATCTATTTTGCCATATCACAAATAAGATTACTAATGCATATACTGGTTATGAAATGATTACATGTATTCATCCACACGTTGTTTGCTTGAGTTCCGGTTAAACCACATTGGAAAATTGACTTTTTTGAAAACCCATAAAAGATAAACATTTCCCACCCAAAAAATTCAAGCTGTGAATAAAATGATCATTGTATACTCCCTTGATATTCTTGAGGTTATGTATATATGAAAAAAGATTAAACACAAACTTTACTTAATTCAGCCATATTGAGCTCGATTCCTATGATTACTTTTTTTACTAAGGGTTAGAATCACAATCTACAAATATATCTTGATCATAAAGCTATTTTCTGGAAATAAAAATGAGGGCATCAAATTGAAACTTAAGATTTAGAATAAATATGCGCCAAATAAAATTATCAATGTATATATCGTGATATAATGTAAACGAGTTAGAGAGAGTATGAGCGAGATAGTCAGATACACATAAAATCATTAATATGATGCATTAAATTGCAATGTTTGATTGATTCTAGCCGGTAATATTACCAACAAGTTCCAATGTGTCCAAAACAAAACTATATAATTAAAATAAAGGATTGTTCACTTAACAAACTTACTGCTTGAGTTATTCGATTTAAGTGAAATACTTTGGTCAATAACGTAAGTTCAACATATCATTTTGGAAAGAACCATCTATTTTTGACAAAAGCTATATTGTTATTGAATCTTCATATAATCAAGCGTCATTTCCCATTGTCAAAAGTCACCACTGATTTCTTTACGTTTACGCTATTATTTTTGTGCTGTTTTGAACACATCTTCGTGGACATCAAAACTATACTATTTAGACTATCAACATATTTAATATACCTATCAGCGCATAAATGGCGCCTGTGTGTTTATATATCAAATATTTTTTGGCATATTTAATATTCAGATTTTAAGTGATGCCATATGCCATAACGGGTCAGATTTTTCCTAAAACACTACCAGCACTGTAAGACCATGCCCGTCCCGTATTAGTTAATACAACATCACATGATATAAACATTTATGTTCCTTGGTCTTATGGCGCAAAACAGGCACGTTTTTTTAATATTGTCAATCATACTTCACACCCTAAGGACTGACATGTTGTTATGCAAACGCTACTTAATGCAAGGGATTAGTCATTTGCTTAATTGAGTTGTGTTATGGTGGCAGAAAAATTGAGAAAAAATCTTATCTTATAACCAAAAGAAAAACAATCAGATTTTGTGTTCTACGAGCATAACTATGTAGTTTGTATGAGATATTTGTGATAAATCTAAATACTCGATTGTCAGAACATCGACTTATTCATCAAAGGATTTTATATTGAGCTAACATGGTAATGAAATTGATATTTATCTTTTATTTTTCTTGTAAAACATTTTAACTGCTTAAATGATAGTCGGTTATGCTTGCTTTTATTTTTGGCTTGTCGTTCAGTCAGATAAACCATATAAATTACGCAATTTACTAGATGCAAACATTCTAAATTAAGCTTATTCACTTTTGAAATTTAGATGTGAAAATAACAATGACAAACTTATATGCGATTTTAATGTTCCTTTATGCATAAATTAATGGAAATTGTAGCTTTTTGAAGACGTTTTCATATCTTAATGCTTCAAAGCATATTTGATCGTTTGTGTTTTTGTCAGTTTCAGTTTAATTTTGTCATGTGCATTTAGAATCGAGATAACTTTTTCGATTCTATTAGTTGAGTACTATAACAGGAATGTACTTTAACTGTCGTGTATACGATTATTGTTTTAATCATGCAACTGTGGCACACAAATGATTTTTTTCTACATACGTTCAATTGTTCATTAATAACTAAACGTTGTCATTGATAATCTCCCGTGATTTTGAGAGTGTCTAAAGTTTTGTATTAACATTTTCATTTTCGCCTGACTCGAGTTGCTTCCATCTAAATTTATGAAACTATTAATTCAAAATATACGTTTCGCTAAATTCACTTGATCAAATTTGGTTTTTGTGATTCCATGCCATATAATCTCGACTATTTCTCTATAAGCGTTTCATCCACTCTCGAAATGGAGCAGGCGTGCCCATCTGTTGAGGTGCGGAGTGATCAATCGCGTCGACGACTCATGAAGAGGGCATTGTCCCATATCGTCGAAATGCGCATTTAGGCTTGGGAAGGACCTGACGATTCCCAGATGAAGCTGGAACCAAGCAGTATGTAATGTATTATCTTTTTTTTATGAAGCGCAGTTGTAATTCATAACCTTATTTGTTGAGGTAATGCTCGAACAATTCTATGTGTGGTGGGATACTTTTACAACAGGATGTATCTCGATTTATCAAATGACGTGTGTCACGATATGTCGCGCAATTACCTTCATTCCTCGCGCGACTTACTTCTTTGCGATTGTCGCACAATTTACTTAATGTACCTAAATTCAAATTTGCGGTTATCATACATAGATGCATGCATGGTACTGCCCCGTGTAATCTACAATCCATGCAGGACACCATATGCTCCAAAGCGAGATCTACGATCCTCAACATCGTCCGCTGTTAGCTTGGTAGTTCCTCGAGTGAACCAAAAGACAGTCGGAAGTCGAGCCTTTAGCGTAGCGGTCCAGAAATATGGAACGAACTCCCATCATCGATCCGGTCACTTGAGTCAAACAATGTTTTTAGATCAAAGCTTAAAACACACTTTTTTAATTGTGCCTTTGAATAAATAGTCTATTGCAAAGCGCTCTTATGAACCATCAAGAGCGCTATATATTTAAAAAACTGTTATTGTATTGTATTGTATTTCTTCTATGGCGGTTACACACAACACAAATAAATACACCGGATCAGTCATTGTCTTATGTGTCTAGACTGTAATCCTATAATATCCCAAAATAACAATTTTCACGAAATTGTTTCCCTATGTTCGTTTTGCACAACCATCAACTTTTCCATCAAGTCCATCAAAAAAACCCTGATCGTTTTGGTTTGCACCACGTGTTTCCTCCTGTCAAAATTTGATGTAGACTGCGGGCCCATCAAGTTTGCTTATATAACTATTTTCACAACAAAAGTGTAGCAATATGGCATAACATTAAGTAAACTTTTGCACTTAGCTTCGCTTGATTTTGTTAGAAGTATCTATAATTTATAGTATACAAAGTAACATGTATTTATACGCAAAATTCGAGTATATAAACTTTATCCATATCGGATATGTGGCAAAATTTATATTTAATCGTATTATCGCTCATTTCATGTGATGTTTAGAATTGGTGGTTAAAGTAAGAAAATTAAACAATATATCATTTTTATTGGCATGGTAGCTCGTTTTATTATTAATTTAATGTCAAAACCATATTTTTCAATCTGGTTTTGCCATTATAAAAATGTAGGGGTGTCAAATTTTTTCAGCCGTTTCTTTTTGATTACATGGGGATGTCAGGGTGTTAAGATCTAGTCAGAGAGCTTATATTATAGAGAGGTGCAACTGCATACGAATCCTGAATTAATGAGCTATGTGCTGCCTCTCGCGGCCGCCTTCATTAACTAAACATCATACTCCACATGGCATTCAGTTCAAGTGCATTTACATGTACATATCCTTGTAAACATGGGGAATATAATAAAGCAAGGTGTTGAAAGTTGTGCTAAGTTTGGATGTTTAAATAGAAGATATTATTGTGAACTATAATTTTTTAGGTTTCCAAGAGACAAAGAAATGTATATATTTTTGCCCACACAAAATGTGTTTAATGTAATTTGTTTATTCGTGTTCCATGTGCATCACACATATTTTATGTCTACACGCTGGATAACATTTGAAAAGAGTCTGTGATGTTATCGAAAAAAACTATTATTATCTCTGCATATTGCAACAATGTATATATGTGAACTTAATCACAAAGGGGAAAATGTGTTTAAAAATAAATATTGACTAATTCAAGGTCGAAAATATTAGAAATAAACTACAGCTCCATAAACGCGAAAAATCCTGACCCCCCTACCACTCGATTTGTTGCGTAGACATGTTGCATCGGATCATTGCCCATCCTTTATGTTTATTATAAAGAAATAATCAGAATGATGTAATTGAACGTCCATGTACTTTAGTTACTATTCACTTCCATGTACATGTATATGTATATATAATACCTATGTACATGTAAATTCGCGTGTGTTTCTTACCCGACATTGAAAATGTTAAACGCTAAACGTTAAACGCTAAACGGTCCCCCTAGAAACGTTTAACGCTAAAAGCTAAATGTTGAAACATACATGTAGCTGCCTCATTCATACAATATAAAAACATCTTTGAATATATATAAGCCCTTACCACGTGTCAATTGACGTTAAACGCTAAACGTTAAATACTGATATTGCAAACGTTGTACACTAAACGCTAGAAATACTGTTGGATCGGAACCGCGCACCACTGTAACGGTATTTACGTCTTAAACTCTTAATTCGCCCCAACGTTTATAATGTGATTGAAACTAATTATATATATAAAACAATAGATGTGGAGTTCATTATTATGACAAACAAAACTGCAATAAGCTATGAAATACTTAAACTTACACATTAATGAGCATAGTTTTTGTTTCGGGTCATTCAATATAAGGAATGTATCTGATCAAATCATACACGAAGTAGCTCTAATGCATACTGTAGAATTCTACTATAAGAGACCGAATTAACTTTAACGCTGTTTTATGTACTTTGGTTAAATATTTTATACATAATGTTATTCATTATCATTAATAGGAATTCCGTTGCGTCTGTTCATATAGCATAATATTAAATCGTAATATTAAACTTGCATTGAAAAGTAAACGTACATGTACATGCTTTTGCATAGTTACAGGCTCTATACTCTTTGCGTTTGCATGTGAGAGTGGGTTTATAATAAATGCCAACACGAGATGTCGCTTTAAGCTCACTGCCACAACATGCATGATAGCAAGATGCACCTCTCTTTATTTAAGCTCTCTGATCTAGTTTATGACATTTTTGTATAAGGGAGTTCGATAATATATATTCGCGGATGTCTTCATAATAAAAGGGGGTGAACCGTTGGTATAACATATAGGAAAAAAAACCTCCGAAAATTGGAAATTTATTATTTTTGGAAAGGTTACAGACAGTTGACACTTATAAACCACACAATTAAATGAACATTAGTATACTTTAATACATACTTTGATCTTGAATTTGCACATTAACTCTAAGCATGCGTATACTAGAGCGATTTTCAACGTTTCTCCCTCTTTTTTGTCAAATTTTGTGTGAAAATATCCGCGAATATATATTTTTCAGGAAATGTCGAACTCCCTTATTTGATTTGATATATGAGTTTGAAAACAAAAATAAAGAAAAATAATTACAGATACAACAATAAACGCTGCCTAAAAACCACTCTAAATGATTATTGTAACGATTTGGATAGCTGCAAAAATGTTGATGTGAAATTTGACAAATCCTGTTCGTTTTGCCACAAAAAATGCATATGCAAATTAAAGGACCTCCCTGATTTACCACTTGATCTCCCCTTTTATTTACATCTTACATCAATCAAAACGAACACGTCCTCTAATAACCATAAACCGGAAGTAAATATCTTATTTTCCTTTCTTTTTTTCTTTTTGCTTTTAATATGTGTCATTTCTTTCTGAATGACCACGTCCAAGTAATAAATATATAATCAATTGATACTGAGTAGTACCTATTTTTTTATATATGCTATATTTATCCATTGTAAGCATATTTTCATGAGCGATAATGGAGGACTTCGTAGCCCTTCGTTAAAAATCGGTTTATAATTCTTTATTTCTTAATCTTCATTCCCAAAGTCCGGCTTTTAGTTGTAAAATCTTCGTATATTGGTTGTCATGATATAGTGATGATCTGAATATGGACACTTTTTAGGCCCCAACCCAGTGTTCGCGCTTAAGCTTAAATTTACACGGGCCCTCCGGGCCAGTAACCCTATAAACTTACTGGCCCGACCAAAAACTTACTGGCCCGACTTCTAATGTATAGTTTTAGACACCATCTTTAAATTTAATGATGTTGACGTTCGCAGTTACACAACTACAGTGTTGCCACATGATACTTTTTTAAAAGTATCATACTTTTTTTTGAAAATCCGCCAAATTATACTTTTTTTATACTTTTATACTTTTTTTTATACTTTTTTTTGCTCTCGTACTTTTTTATAC
>LQRL01133653.1:0-15222 GCA_001703475.1 Hydroides elegans | reverse complement strand
ATTACTTCGATTTTATTCAAAATATAGCCTTTTACTAACACAACTCGTTCGATGCTCTCCTATGCGTGTGACGCAAGAGATGATGCCACGCCCAAAAAACCACCCACTCACTTTTTCCTGATTGCCAAATTTACTGCGGTTGCGGGCTTCATACCAAAAGGTCAAAACGAATACTCTCTTTTTCTTTTGCTGAAAACACACACTATCTCTTGCACTACATCAATCACTATAATTTTAACTTTAAACTTTTGAATACAATATCCATTTTAAGTTACAACAATAACAACAATCATTTCGCACAATAACGATTAAATAGCAAACATGATTACTTACGTGTAATAGTAAAATTTTATATTTCTATTAACAAATAATTCTTAGAATATATCCAATTAAATAGTTAAGGATTCATTATAGATTTGCTTTAAACGGGGATTCGAAACGAACAAATTTATGACTATTGATAAGGTGACAATTTGAGATAATATCAGCATTTAATAGTGGTAAGCAATAGTGACTCCGTGTGACAAGAGCTCCACCTGCACTGTTCCCTTTGCTCAAGCTCCAATGTATTCCCTTACCATTATCGCTTCCCTAATGGCGTCTTACTGGAATTCCAACCGGGTGGATATCTCGACACAAAGCCACCATTACCTTGAGCGACCATCTCTCAATGACGTAGCCCAAAAAAGATACCAATTAACGAAAACAAGAGATTCGTCTCGAAAATGTAAACGCCTACGCTTACGATGAATCATCTAAAGACCTATGGTTTCCATATATCAGGACACACGTATAAAAACAAAACATAGAATAAAAACAAAGTAGCGTTCTAATTAGCTTTAATTGGCACAAGAAAAATTCAGAAATGCAATATACAGCAAGCGTCAAAAATACAAAACGGTGCAACTCCTCCCGTCATTTTTAATGCAAATAAGCTACATAATAAGTGTGATTCTGTATAATATAATTGGCTTGAGTTTGACTGTAATTTATTAAAACAAAATATACAATAATCTGCCCAAGTCATTATTCTATATAGGATAAGGGCACCCCACAACCTAGTTTTTTTAAAGTATTCAGTTGGGCATAAAACCAATTGATACATTGAAATATACAATAAGAAATCAAATTTAGAAGAGCAATTTTTACAAAAAGGTGTTCCTATTTTTGTAGCTAGCAGGCCTCATTGCGCTTATCTAGACAGCTAGAATCTGTTGAAGAACACCTTTGTGAAAAGTGGAAATCGAAATACTCATATATAATATCAATTTTTAATATAATGTATATTTAGAAAGCTTAGCTATATGTTTTCGAATGAAAATGAATCAACAGTTTCAACTGGATCAGTAAAAAATAAAAAGTTATTGAAAAAGCTGTTCCTCAAAGTTTTGTAGCTCGGTCGCATTTTTCGAAAGTTTGTTGCTAGATCCATTTGAAAAGGAACACCCTTTATGAGTAACACCTCGCGGGGTGCTCTTCTATTTAGGAAAGGTACCTTTGTGTGTGTCATGCTTCTTAATCTTAACTATATGCTTACATAGAAAATGCTTATTCAAATTTGTTATCAATAATTTATAATTAATAACGTAATTTACTTTGATTCAATACTCATTTGATCATATAATCAACAACGTTTTACATAAGACATCGCACATCAAACCTGCCATTTTACAACAAAAAATATCATCTCATCGTTTTCAGGCATTGTATTTTCTAACTTATAAATCATAATAGTGAAACTGAAACATACCAAACTGTTTGCATTTTGTCAATTAAACTGTTATACTTATTATCGGTAATCTAGAGGCGATTTGCATTATCGTATGCTTTTGTTTTACACAATCTATATAGCCTATCACCCAGTATGGACGTATATGTACTTTATATCGAGTGATACCACAAACAAAAAATTACTAAAACGTAAGGCGAAAGTAAACAAATGGTATGTTCACCAATGTTATGTAAATCATTACATACTTTTACCTAATCGTACACACCATTACAAAAATCCGACACCTCTTGTTCGTACGATGATGAAGGAATGTCGGCGTCCTTCAATGCATCAACGAGTTTTCCTAAAGTGGCTTCTCTTCCAACACTTTGTCTCCATCGCTGCAACAATTTTAGAACCTGGTTGCTGACAGAGTGCTTATTTCCTTCCTTTATTTGACCTATTTCTCCTTCCTTTAGATTAAGCCAGATTCCCAATTGATCAATCCCTGGGATCCTTTGGGACATTCTGGAAAAAAGCTTGTCTGTGCAAAGCTTTGCACTGTGTCTTTCTACCAGAAGATCAAAATCGGTTGGCACGTCATCTGATTAAAAAGAAAAATGTATGAAACCCTGAGTGTACATATAAAAATATAAACTTATTATCAAATTCAAAGTAAATCTATTTTCCTCAATTCTCATATATTCATGTACATTTATTGAATTTTCTTAATTGATGTACACAATGTACTTAATATATATTTCGACATGACATGCTATTATCAATTATTAACATAACTGCATCATTCCATCATTGAAGGTCATCCCACGATGTATTTTCTATTAAATTCTAATTTGATCATGAGGCTGAATGCAACATTGAAATATACATTGAAACCTTGAAATATACTGTTAGCGCCACCAGGCTCATTATTTTCTGGATCCGCGCCTGTTAAGAAACTGTATTCGTTTATAGAATTTAACAAAAGAAATACATTCCTTATATGCACATAGGTAGCTGGGACCATTGTGTTTATCTATCTAGGTAAAATAAAGAACAGAACACTTATATAACAGACGATAATCAAAATAAGTGTATACAATTTATTATACCTACATGCAGCTTTATATCTCAGGCATTTTTTGAAAAGTTTTTTAGATATTTTCTTTATGTGAGAAACACCTTATCGGATGTTCTTCCTGCGAACTACTCACCTGTTGTAGAAGAAGCAGCTGATGATGTGGCTGTGGGGAATTGGTTGGTCTGGTGGCGAGCACGAATCGCAATATCAGCTTGAAGTGACGAATCGGTGGTAGGCCATCCTTCATTTGCCTGTAGAGTATATACTCAACTAAAATCCTGCACCACTTTTTAGCGACGGCATTGATAAAGTTGTGATCTTATCCCAATTCAAATAAGCACATTCAATTAGACACATGGTTTTGTTTCGACGGATGAGCGTTACTATATCTAGACTTTAGATGAAAAATTTACCTTAAAGGTTCAGTTTAACGAAGCGTAATGGACGTATGCTAACAACGCACGCCGAAACGCAATGTAAGTTTCTTATATCGTAAATAGAAAATTCACCTGAGCAGCAGGACCGATGTGCATGCCTTCAAAGGGAATCGCGTCAACTTCATCAACATTGTTAGCATTTGTCCCTACTCCAGCACGTGTGCCTACAAATGCGATGTAAATCAGGACCAATTTTGATTATCATACGTTATTGAAGTTCATTATTTGATATAATGCTATATTAAGAAAACTACTTTGTCATTGTATCAACAAACCAATTGTTAAATCTAAAACCTTATATACAATGTTTTTTTTATTGTGAGGAAACAGGGATAACGAATAAATGTACAAGTAAAAATGACATAAAGCAATATTCGGTTTTAATTAGTTGGCATCAATACATACCTTTTTACAAAACATTACAATGTTCAAAGAGTGAACATTTCTATCAAACACATATTATACATATCTCATTTGCATATCTTTTAAAGTAAAAGGTTTGGTTGAACTACATTTTTTCTGCGTCCACCTCGTATTAAATGGAGCTTAATCCTCACCTCTAGGAGCTACGTTTCGTTCAATTGTCGCTATACTGTCTTCCTGCTGTTGCTGTGTTTGTGCAAGGTGATTTAATGCCGCAGTATGTTGATTTAGCGTCGCTGTATGTTTTTGCTGAGCATCCTGTATATCTTGTTGTGTCCGTATGATAACTTGTTGGGTATTCATTATATCATCTAGTTTGAAACCTTGCTGCTCCAAATTATGTTTTAAGTCGCCTTGAGTTTGGAAAAGCTGCTTCAGTGATTCTCGAACGGGTTTCTGTTAAAAAATGAAACATATATCTCCTCTTTAATATAAATTACTATGACTTTTATGCTCATTCATTAACATTTCAGCTCTACCTTATGTTCTATCATGCAATAATCGGACAGATAGAGTGTATAGAATATCAAATTGCTTCACACTTCACTCAAGTCTATGATCAAATAAGCTTAATATAAGCAAGCTTATGTCAAATGTATCAGTATATAAGAAATATAACAATTCTTTTTACCCAGGTAGAATCTCCATCATCACTGTTAGCGATTGTGTTTATCTGTTCTCCAATGGATTGCCTTTCATGCTCCTCCACCACAACATATGCCAAATCCTTCAACTGCCAAAAGGCATTGTTACCATTCAAATGAATATGAAACTTCTGTTATGAACACATAACTTTGAATTTCAAAATTACATTGTTTACAATAAATACAACAATAATGTACTGTTACTACGTTTAAAGAAGTCATGTTTAATGTGTAAATTAAAAATCGATTTAGATAAACCTTGTTAATATCAGCAATAGTGGAAGTCACATCATCCTGGTCAAAATCACGAATTTTCGAAATATTGAGAACGGCAATGAACCTATCCAGGTGGGAGTTCAATTCTTCCTGTCGTAAGATGTGGTTTGCAGAATGAAGTAACTCATTTCTGGATTGAATTGCCTTTAAAATCAAAGACAAATTTCATTTCTAATATGAGTAATGTTGCAAAAAACGCATTTAATAAATCAAAACTATGGATGCAATATAACGTTTACATTCAATTTATCTGGACTTCAAGATATTTTTCATCTAATTTATAAATTCGTTTAATACAATTGGGATGTTAAGAACATTATTCTTAGAAAACAGTAACAATTATATTGCAATTTATATTAACTATTTAGAATCTATTAAAAATATCAATATCTTATCAATATCACGTAAATGTAAGTCATTCATTTACGTAAAATGATATCAGCAACTTACGTTTTCCGCCGTTATATCTCCTCGTTCACAATTTGCGTTAACGTAGTTCAAGAAAAATTTATTGTTCATAATAAGCTGAAGCAAAGCGGCACAGTCAAATTCCTCTGCGCTTTTCTTGTCTTTTTTGTGCTGCCCTTTGCCCATGAATAACTGAAAAGCATCGTAATTGTAAAAAAAGATATTCATTTGAGATGACCATGCAAATGGTATAAACTTTTCTTATATCTAGTCTGCTCTCTAGTGAAGATTCATATATGATTATGAAGCTTATTCGAAATTGGACGCACATAAGCATATAATTTCAAATTGACCTCGGTCGCTCAAACAGATTTTGACTATATGACCCTAAAAACAAGCCAATCAATTTTAGCGATAAATCATCCATTTA
Organism: Hydroides elegans; assembly: GCA_001703475.1. Lineage (NCBI taxonomy): Eukaryota > Metazoa > Annelida > Polychaeta > Sabellida > Serpulidae > Hydroides > Hydroides elegans. The sequence goes on along the minus strand of LQRL01133653.1, from coordinate 9,812 downwards.
TAAACAAAATGTTAAGAAAAAAAATGAAAGAAAAAAGATGGAGACCGATTTTAATTTGGTTGTAATAACGATGATGTTTAACATGAAATCAATATTTTATTTTAAAATGGTTACCTTTGCAACAGCCCAGGGATCGTCCATCCATTTACTTGCCTTTGAGTTGCCCCATTCCAATGCTCCTTGTTTGTATACTTTTATCTCGCTGTACCAGTGATTGCAATTCTTGAATAGAAATAAGTCAACATTTTGACAAATTAACCTGTCCAAACTTTTATGTTAGCACTATCATTTGAACAAAATAGCGACACCGCTTAATATACATATATAAATATCAACACTTAAACGTCTAGAAGTATAGACGTGTGCTTCAGTTAATTGCCATAGATCGTAAGCACACGTTTTGTTTTATCTCGTACATTTCAGACACTATATATAATTGAGCCTTCCACTTTGGTAGATAATTACATAAACCTTTTGAAAATAAATTGATTTCTTCATAAATCATATATTTTTCATATATCTCGATTGATGGAATCGAATTTCAACCCCACTGACACAAATTTTAGTCAACCAGGCGGTTCAACTTTTTGCTAGTCTTGAAGAATTGTTTCATGAAAACGTGTGTATTCACTTATTGATTATAATATGTTCGTGAAATAAAATTGGATTTCATAAAGCCTATGATTTGCCTATGATAAAGCCTATCTAACAGAAAAAGTCTATATTAAAATGATTTTCCTCCATAGTTATAAGTTTTATATGCTTAAAAATACACACTTCATTGTGTTGTACTTGTTTAAGTTACTGTCGATAATGAGTACAGTTACACTTATTTAAGCTATGAGGAGTGATGTTTCATACATATTTTGTAAGTAAGCATGTGAAAAGGAAGTTAATATGTAAACCTGGATAAAATCTGATGTCCATGGCCGAATAGGAAGACAAATAATGAAAAAAAGTTTAATTAACAACGATACATGTTCCTAAATAAAGTAAATCAAACCTACAACAAAATGTAGCTCTAGGGCTTCACATTACATGACTGGTTGTTGTATCATTTCTCTTTTAAGGAAAACACTACGAAAAAAGCCCAATGCTATGAGATATTCATCTGGTATGATAGTTAGACCAATTTCAATTCCATTACACTATCGTATGTCTAAAATGTGCCAATACACGTGAGCTCAAATATAGTATTGACCGCACTGGCAAAAAGGTGAAGCGCCTGTTTGATCAAATTTGTTTAGGTTGACTCCATCAATCGAAATATATGATTAAAGTATGTTTTTGAGAGACTAAATTCAATTTGATATGATAGTTAGACCAATTTCAATTCCATTACACTATCGTATGTCTAAAATGTGTCAATACACGTGAGCTAAAATATAGTATTGACCGCACTGGCAAAAGGTGAAGCGCCTGTTTGATCAAAATTGTTAAGGTTGACTCCATCAATCTAATTATATGATTAAAATATGTTTTTGATAGACTAAATTCAATTTGAAATGGTGTATTTATTAACCTACCAAATTTGAAGTCTCCATGATGTGTAGCCTTTGAAATTAACCAGCTCAAACTAAATGTATGCCTAATCTCTATGGCAATTAACTGAAGCCAACGTCTACTACTCTCTCAAGTAAATGATTCATAATACAAAAGAACATACAAACATGATAAGAATTTCTCTTTAATCACTTATTCATTAAGTGTCGATGTTAGCGAATAGTTCCAGAGATACTTACGAATAACATATGAAAAATAATATACCTGGCATATATTGCTACCACGGATGGCTTTACCGCAGTCCACTTTACAATACGGAACTTCATTACATTTTGCTATCAGTGCATCTTCAATCTTTTGATGAAACTCACCACATTTTTCGTTCATAAACTTAACTAGCCCTACAATAGAAGGATTATCTTGCGAATGTTTATTCCTTCAACATTAAGTAAATTACTTTAGATAATTTATCTTCAAAACAAATTGGAATTCTAAGTTTCTAAACTTTTAATTCTTAAAGTTTAATTCTTGTTGAATCAAAAAATGTGTTTCTTTAGCAGATCACGTTTCAGTTGGGGATTATTTATCAAAATAGTCATAGCAAGTCATAGCTTTATGTTCGATATTAACTTATAATTTTTATTTGTTTATTTTTTCGTAACTAATATCTCGCATCCTGAACAATCAATCTGTTACTAAAATATGCGAATTGCTGATTTTCAGCATTATACAAGTTTAGTTTAAATATAAATAATCAAAATTATTCCCAAATTTAACGAGACTCTACCATGCTAATCAATAAAAACAGCAGAACAATTTGTCGATAAGCTTGTTTTAGTTTTCCATTAAAATGCTCTTCTATATGGTAGTATGCATTTATCGTATTTATACATAATATCCAAACCGTGAAACTGAATAATAGTCTATAAGGATCTTGCACATTACAATAAGGAAAATACTTGAAGACAGGGATTGTAAGTGGAACGGTTCGAAAAAGCTTTTGATGTGGACATGCCCCACTCTATATATTTTAATAATGTATTCCTAGATACCTTTCTGTAGAACAAAAAGGCCGTGTACACCTTTGATCCAATTCTTGTAGCCAGGATCGTTTAATCGTTCAGTTGACATTGTCGAGTTTAATGAGCTAAAATCAAATATTAAAAAATTGAGTTTATATAAATGGAAACAAAAATAAAGAATTTGAGCTATATGTGTGGCATATTCTTAAAAAAATATTGTTAACTTGGCAATTGATAGAAAATAAGGCAATCGATCAGTAGACTATCTTTCGCACAATAAATAGGGCATTGTGCAATAATGTGTTTTGTTTTAGTAACCATCATGACAATAAACTCGAAAAGTTCTATAACTATTAGATATTACACATTAAGAGTGCAATTCGAAATTTATAGCATTGCGAGGCGAAATCAAGTGATCATAAATTGTGAATGGCACGAGTAATTGTGTAATATTCTACTTATTGTAGGGTTCATAAAAATTCAAAGGGCCCCTTATTAGCGACGGTCTGTAATGAAGGGCACCCCACGACACATTTTCAAAAAGTTGTTAAATCACGTGAAAACAACTTGACTAAGGCTAACAACAACATTAAAAATCAATTTTTGAACATTAACCATTTTCAAAAAGGTGTTCATCTATTCCAAGTCAGCTGAGCTGTTCCTCCTTTTCTCGCCAGCCTGGAGCAAAAAAAGGAACACCTTTTGCAATGATTAAACTGTTGAATATAAATTAATCATCTATCATTAACAACAAATATTAGGTTATAAGACGATGGCAAGCAATTGCGATAATTTGCAATTCATTATTCTCATTAATTATCATAAAAAAAGATATTATCAAAAAAGGTGTTCCTCAAACTTCTAAAATCTCCCAGCTATAACACTTTTCCTCAAAATCTTCAAGTCATCTGGGATTGGCTGGGGAATACCTTTTGTGAGGAACTGTTCGTGAGGTACTCCTCTGTAATTGCAATTCTATAGTTGAAATTATAGTTATTGAATTGTCATAATCTCACTTAAATAAATCAATGGATTGGATGTCGGTCATTTCAAAAGCTGCTTTAACAGTGAACACATCTATTTGAAATTCAAAGCTTTAAAAGAACATAGTTTATTTATAATGATATATTTCAACATGTTGTGTATTTCAAACAAAACAAAATGACACGCATAACCATGGATATAGTAGAATCATATTATCTTAAAGCATTTGATTCAATCGAATGGAAATTTATATTTGAAGCAATAGAGAAATTAAATTTAGGTCACCACTATAAGTTTTTTTTAATATTGTTATAAAAATATACCAAGTTGTGTTCAAAATAAGGTTTTAACAAATGGTTCTATTTATAAAGGGACTGAGAAATCGCATTTGAATTAGAAGGGACACAGTTGGTGTATATATAGGAGGAAGTAAACTTAAATATAAAGAAAAACAACGTAATTGCCCTTACTTATTCGTCCTTACAACGTATCCTCACAACGCCTTACAATATACGCGTATTATTGCTCTGTGTTCTATGCTCAGACCGCCGTTATTTTGAGTGTTGTCAAGCTAACCCTCTAGTGAAGCTTCATAACTCTGGTACAGAGGCTTCATATTAAATGCAATAGCCCTACGCAAAAATTGGTTGGCTGGGGGCTTTAAACATCACCCTTCGTTGAACGCCTCAATCGTTCTTTTTTGTGAATTGACGAATAAGTTTTTTCCCATTTTGATATATAGGCAAAAAAAAGATTTTACAATTTTCGATCGAAATTATTGTATACTTTATCGTTTACCTTATCGTGTGAACTAAATAATACATTCATATACCTTGAAATTTGCCTTATTATGTTACCTAAATCAATACATGCATTGAAAAGTCATGCATCTAACTTTATAACTACAACTTCTTCATCAGATTTATTCGTCAATTTGCTAAATATATAAAACACTAAACATATCTCAAAAACCAAAATATATAGGACACTGAAACGTTGAAATTTAAATTGAAACGCAATTAAAAGGTATCGTTAGGGCCTGGACACACGGGAAGCTTTTCCCAGTTTTTTTTGTTTCAAATTTCATGCGTTTTACAAGTTAATTGCGATTTTGTGGCCACACAGGAGGCGTCGAGCTTTTTGAATAGAGAATACTTCCAGAGGCATCTAAATCTCAAATAAGGACACAGATTTATGAAATCCGTTAACATAAAGTACTCTAGTATTCACATTTTCACATTTTTTACATGTGCAAGTTTATTTGGATTTTAGATGGTAAAATATATATCTCAACTTCTGCGAATACACATAACATTACAAGGAACTTTCCCCTTAAAGTTTTTAAGTTTTAAACTTAATTTAGATTATATTAATTTGTTTACCTGTAAATCTCATTTTAATAGGTTTGTCACCAAATCTCTAATCCCGCACACCTATCCTTTTAGTGCCTAGTGATACAATTTAGAATGTTCTCGCACCGAATTGACCATTTTCCCGTTTACCTTTTTTCTCCAATTTTTGTAGACTTTCTTTGAATCAATATCAAAACCTTAGATAGAATATACCCCCTAGATGCTATATATTCGCACAAGTACTCACTGCTTTGTTGGTACATGTATAGGTTGTCCCAAGGTTTCGAATAGGCGCATAAGACTTTAAGGATAGAAGGGTGAATGTTTGCATCAACATGTAAATATTTTGATTAATACTTCATCAAACTACGATGATAGATCTATAAAAGATAGTCTATATTTTGGAGTCGATCGACATTTAAACATTGAGATATTTGATAATGTATGCAACAAATATAGGTTATAGCCTATGTGTGAAATCATAATTCCAAAATGAGAAATATTATAATAGAATCTAAGAGTTCACGGACAATCTACAAGCATAAAAATTCCTTAAAGTCACAAAGGCATCCTCATGCGTTTTAAATAGCTTAGTGCGTTTTTAAAGCGTGAAGTGTTTTTTTTTGAAAACGCGGCACGCTTTTTCAACAAAAATCGTCAAGTTCCCTTGTCATTGGTTTAAATGGCAAGTATCTATTGTTAGGAAATAACAGCTTGCCATGTGGCCACAAAACGCTTGCGCCTTCAACGAGTTCTTTTTATAGAAATCCTACAAAGGATAAATAAGAGAAATATTTTGTTAGGACAAAAACTGGAAGAAGCTTCCCGTGTGGCCAAGCCCTAAATGAATGTTCAAATTTGGTGTTAACTTAAAATCGTTAAACAAAATACCTATTTGTCATCTCGCCAAAAACTGGACGATGTGTACAAATGATTGTTGGATATGAACTCAATCCTTTCATTTGATTCGGAAATCTAGCGAGTACAAAGTTTATTTACCTAAGTTCCACCTAAGTTCCACGAGGCTTGATTATGTCATTTTGGGCTAAAAATGGTAAATAACCCTTCGTATTTGATTCGGAAATTTGGCGCGTACAAACTTAACCATAGGTACTCAAATATGAGTATTTTCTAAGTTTTCACATATATGGCAATTTTGGTCGAAAATCAAAATTAACCCCTCGTTGCACACCTCATATATTGGTTCTAATTCGATACAATGGGATCGGCCCAGTCGTTTTGGAGATATCGCGCGTACAAGCTTAGTGTGACTGACGCACGGACAGAGGCACGGACGGAGGGACAAGGGCAAATTCTATAGGTCCACCCCCCCCCTACAGTTCCCCCCGGTTAGGAGGCTAAAAAATACCAAAGATGATAGGAATTTCTACATTTATACATCCTATGTCTATCATCTATTTGACTGATGACGCGGTAAAGAAAATACCATCTTAAGTAAAGCCTTTTACCATGCAATTAATTAATCAAGTCAAGTTAACATGTGTAAGATCTAGATATGGGTCATTTTACTTTACCCCGAATATTTTGGAACACTTTGTACCCGGGGACAGATGCAGTTGCAGATCCTATTCAAAAAGAACTGTCCCGAACATGGTTACATGCTACTTTTTTCGGAGACACTGGTCTTTTGGGATGGTAACAGTAACCGTATTTGTCCCCGGATACAGAGTTCTTCCAAAAATACGGGTAAGTTATTTGGATATTCTAAAACAATCAACCATATCTGAATTTTATAACCTCCTTTAAATGTTGGCTTATGTTTGAATATAAACGAAAAATTGTAGGAAAAAATAGAAAGTTGTCCAAGTATCAGTTTCTGTCATTATCAAAATATTTCATCACATCGAATAAAATCAGCCAAATTCTATTTTACTCATTTAAAGAGCTGGCCTACACCAATTATTATGAGATCGATATCATACCTTTTACTTGAAATAATAGTTTATTAATACTTCAAATATTTAACATTGCCGCAGATCGTACGAAAATTGGATAAAACCTCTATTTGGTGTGGTCTGTGGGTTGTTTTCGTGGTGTTATTTGTTTAGCCTCTACAGACGTTAATACATCAATAATTACAATACATTAACAATGGAATTCGTTATAATGAAAAAATGGCGATTGTTTGAAATAAAACCTTCAAGAACATAAAAATCACAATAAATTAAGTGGTGTTTCCTTTAACGTTTTTACGCCATCCGCTCCGTAAAATAAACGCACTGCAGACGGAAAGAATACGCAGCGCTTCATTGAAACACCCTGTCCGTCAATTTGACGGACGGTGCCTGTTAATTTATCGATCTTTTCAATTTGCAAATAAATATTTAGATATTTATTACTTGATTATTTAATAATTTTGGAACTATTAATACCTTTCTCACTTCGTGTTTTTTTATAACCAAATATAAACGTATTGCTTTTCCATATGATATTTTTGTTTGAAATAATTATGACGAGAAACTGGTATATCTCATTGAAACAAATAGAGTAATAAAATATAATTAAGGTAAAGACACGCGCTTGTGGAATCTTTCTGCGGCACAGCGATAATATAAATATAGAAACCCCTGATATCGCAATATCGCAGAGTTTACTATATTCTCTTTGAATATCGCTGTGCCGCACAAAAATATTTGAAATAATATTGGAATAATGTATACGAAAACACGGTTAAATACACTATTTTCAAAAGGCATCTTTCAGTTAATTTTGATAGTATATGAAATTTTAATGCCAAGACATTATGACGTAAAAATTCCGTTACGCTATTGGTGAAATACACATTATTTTTGTTGTCAATTGCAAAAACGGCTAGGCCGCTTATATACACCCCGCCATGATACGTTAATTTGACGGGTGCGAAACGGATAAAGGAAACACTACGATCCGTCTGACGTACGTTAAAGGAAACACCACTTTAAGGGACAATGATGTTATGTGTATGTTGCTATGTATACATGTATATATGTACTATTTGAAGTGAACCCCACGATCAAATTTTCAAAAACTGCTAATTTGAACACAAATCCACCTGGTTCATTGAAATATACAATAAATTATCAAATTTAGAAACACTTATTTTACAAAAGATGTTCCCATTTTTGCAGCTAGCTCGCTTCATGGCGCTCATCTCGATAGCTAGAATCCGGAGATAAACACTTTTGTGAAGTATGAAAAATCGAAAAACTTATATATACTACCGGTTTTCATTGACATTTCGATTTAGAACGCCTAGCTATATGTTTCTTAATAAAATAGAAAGTAGAAATTCGAACGGATTCATAAAAAAATGAAAATTATTGAAAGAGCTGTACCTTAAATTCTTGTAGCCACATAAAAAAATTGGAAACTTTGTAGCTAGATCAATTTTGAAAAGGAACACCTTTTTTAAGAAACACCACGTGGGGTGCTCTTCCTATTTGTATTTGGTGTTTGATGATAATTGTACGTGTATGTTTTATAACATCTTCACTTTCATTAATATCAAACAAAATACAGGGTATTTATATATGTTTGTCTATACTATTTTATATCTTAATCACAGCGGTCGGCGAGTATAAATAATATCTAAGGTATATTATTGAATTTAACGTAAAACATAAAAGTCTTCTTAATTGTTAAAAGGAATACACTTACCGATTACATATAAATTAGCGAGTTAATATCCTTTGTGCTTTAATTGTCATATTCACGAATACTGGAATGAAAGCTACTTGAGGCAGTACTGTTAGAAGGAAATGTATGCTCGAGCATACATCGATCGATTATATATGCTGGCCAGGTGAGATCCACAAATATATTAATAGCAATTTTAACTTTCGGTTTAGATTAACTGTTGTTCGATTTCTCGACAGTCAATGTTCTTAAGTATAGAATATGCAATTATGAAAAATTGTCATTATCTGTCCCTGTTCATGTACATATACAACTAAATATAATCGTATCAACCTATGAATGAAAAACAAAAGATATAGTAAGACCTAATCATAACTATTTTAAACTTGGGCAAATAAATTTAGTAGGATCTATAATACTATTATTATGTATGACCTTAGATAAGTGTTTGATTCATAGTGAAGATTCATACCTTTATTTTCTTGTTTAAATATAATATACCTATTCATTAGCATTTAATCTTTGTTGTCATTAGTTGGTCCATGTTAATAACGAAATATTTGCGAACATTCTAAATATTAAGGGGCTTAATAGTTTCATGTTAAAATAAAAGTTTTTGGTCTCTGAAAAGAAAATACACAGGGCTGAAGCATCGCCCAAGCGTTTTTTCGGGACTATGAAGGCGTATGAGTGCTTTCGGTGATAAAACTCTAAAGACATAAACCCTGTATTCGAAAAAAAGTGTGTTTTCAGTTCATTCATACAAACCCAGTCAACAATGAATCTCACATGAGTTGCGGTGAGTTCCCGTGAGACTCACAGAATTTCTCACAGGGTGTGACTCGCCCTGTAAGGATCACCACCATATCGCAGTGACCTCACCAAAGGTGACTCGCCGGGTGTGACTCGCATGGCCCTTTCAAAAACTCACATACGTCCCACATAAGCTCACAGTCTGTGAGATTTTGTGGGAGTTTTTTGGCGAGACTTTTATGGTACGTATGTTGTCTCATGTATGTATTTTGTGAGGCTCGCTTCGTGAAATTTCTGTGAGATTTTCATAAAAGTCTTTTTTGATTCTTATGATACCTAACGTATGTCTTTTGTGAGACTCGCTCGGTGAAATCGTTGTGGGATTTTTCGGTAAGTCTTTTGTGGTGGGTATGATTTCTCACGGGGGTCTTTTGCGAGACTCGCTCGGTGAATTCACTGTTGGATTTCTTTAAATGTCTCACAACGATGGTTATGTTTTCTCACGGGGTACTTTTGTGAGTCTCGCTCGGTGAAATCATTGTGAGATTTTTCAAAATCTCTC
>LQRL01133613.1:6483-16615 GCA_001703475.1 Hydroides elegans | reverse complement strand
AGATCATGTGATGAAAGAAAAACAGAGTAACATCCTGCATCATCACTCACTTCTTTCTGAAGACATCTCTAGGACTGACGAGACCAGTTGGAAAAACGAGTCCAGCGAACCAAATATATAATTTAACTTACATTGCAAATAAGCTTATATAAGCACGATTACTTAAGTAAGCCAATTCCAAATGCACCAGGCTCCCCAAATAGGTGTTAACACATCTCTATTAATTACCTGATTAATATGCTGATATAAGCATGATTGGTTATAAATATGCTTATATAAGCATACTTGCTTATAAAATCAAACGCAAAATGTTGTTGGAGGGCAGCTGACGACACAAGTGAAGAAATAATATAATTTCACTTATCTAAAAAATAATATGCTTATATAAGCATGTTTGCTTATATAAGCAATATATAAGTACATACCACCTTAAGTTCATACCAGCTTATATAAGTACATACCACGTACTTTAATGATAATATCTTATATTATCAGACACATTTCCTCATCTTTTTGCTACTTTTTAAAAAACTCCAAAATCGACAATTTTCAACCGATTGAGATGACACCATGACGAGGCACGACTTTAGGCCCTGGTTTATATGTGTATCAAATTAAAAATCTCTCGCTCAAATCCTTAATACCAAACTCGCGTGCACAAAGTACTTAACATCGGGTGAAAATGTTTAAATCGACAATTTTCAAACTGTTCCAGAATCGACAATTTTCAACCGATCCAGATAAAACCTTGACGAGGCACGACTTCAGACCTTGGTTTATACGTGTATAAATTTCGAAAAATCTAGCTCAATCGCGTCAGACCAAACTCGCCTGCACAAAGTGCTTGGCATATGAAAAAAAGTTGAAAATCGACAATTTTTAAAGTGCTCCAGAATCGACAATTTTCAACCGATCAATATAAAACTTTGACGAGGCACGACTTCAGACCTTGGTTTATGCGTGTATAAAATTTGAAAGGTCTAGCTTAATTGCTTCATACCAAACTCGCCTGCACAAAGTGCTTGCTATCTGAAAAAAGTTTAAAATCGACAATTTTTAAAGTGCTCCAAAATCGACAATTTTCAACCGATCGAGATGAAACCATGACGAGGCACGACTTCAGACCTTGGTTTATACGTGTATAAAATTTGAAAGCTCTAGCTCAACTCCTTAATACCAAACTTGCGTGCACAAAGTACCCTATATCAAGTGGGACAGACAGACAGACGGACAGACGGACGGACGGACGAACGGACGGACAGACGGACAAGCTCAACCCTATATCCCCTCGTTTTCACGGGGGATAAAAAGTAACGCAGCGCTTTTTTTTTATATTTTGGAAAATATAAATAAATCTTTAATGTTTCATCGTATCATGAACATATATTAATTTACTCTATATATGAAGGAAGCTATTACAACATGTATAGGCTAAGAGTAAAATCAAGGAATGGATGAGGGTTTACCTGACCGATTTCCTTCATGTGGGTTGAGATAACAACAAAGTAGCCGTTGGAGAAACCGATCATGATATATCCATCGCCATACCTATGAACAACAAATATTTATACGATTACCGGCATGTATCTGTTTTCAATATACATGTATTTAACACTTCAAAAATTGCTGTTGTTTTAAGTGATTAGAATATGTTATTTTTATTTCCTGAATTTCATACAAAATATGGGTTGAGAACTAAATGTATATCTTACTACACAGTTTAATAGTTAGAGATGGCAAACCTCGTGTTCTACTTCTTTTTTTTTCAGCAATAACCAATCCTTGTCAGTCGATGCAATAAAGCCAAAGGTTTAATCAAATAACATATTAAAATTGCACACAAATTCATCAGGCGATAGCTCACCATCTATACTCTGATATGGATCCATATTTTTCCTGGAAAGCCAACTCGATCGGGTTCTCTGGATCGTTCATGTTGAAGAGAAACAGTGTCTTCTTCCCGATGATCACACTCACCTTTAAATAACATAAATATACAAACCGATTTATGATATAAAATAATATAGAGGAATTTAATATTACATTTTGCTTTGATTCAATGAATTCTTGAATCGTCATTAGATGTTTTTTTGGGTGATTGGGTTTAGTTTATAAACATGAAACTAAGGTATTAAATACTTCGGTAACTTTTTGAGAATAAACCGGAATTCAGAATGATAACAAAGATGGATGCATATTGTTATTCATGGTAAAAGCGTAAAAGTGGTAACTTCAATGGGGACTTAATCAGGTAACACAATTTTGAAAAAAAAAACTAACAGCTAAAGAACTTATCTATTTTAAGCTCACCAATCCGCTCTTGCTAAACTTCTTTTTAGATAAAAATGTATATCAATGTAGAAATGCAGACGAAATGGTTCGATTTCCTACCATGTCCACTGTTTTATTCACTATTCTTTCATTCTTATATAATCTTATATAAATGCATATGAATTTTACTGACTAAGTGCTATCTTAATCGTTGACTAAATTAATCTAATACACAAAGGCTTTCCTTTAGGCTTTATGCCTATCTTAAGTAAGGGTGAAAATATTAAATGAACGTTTTTAATGTCACGTTTTAAGACTGAGTAAAATCATAAATCAGCTTTCTATGTCTCATATGAATAAGATTCCAAATCGGCTTGCTTTACTGTACATAACAAAATCGATTTCCATTCTCGATTCCCTTACCGTGTTTTCTCCAATTTGACTGCGTTCATCACTCTTCATCTCCGAGAACTGAATCAGACTAGGTTCCAGTCGTAACGCCGATTGTCGCAAGGTGTCGCCTTCGGTGTTGCTCACAGTTATCGATCGGTCTTCACTGCCTAAGGCCAATAGATTTTGTCGGCTCCAGCAACCGCAGATGATCTTCTTGGTGTGCTTGCCCAATACTGGCACTTTCCTGTGGGAAAAAAGGTTCTAAGATGATTTAAGTGGTTTGATATAAGGAATGTGTTTGAAGACCTGCTAAAACTTCTTAATATATTCTTACACTGAGGGTTGTAATTCGACTGATTCATCATGATATACTATTATAATCAATTTGACATGCTATTTTTGGTGTGCTTGCCCAACACTTACATAATCCTGGTTAAGAAAGAGTGTTTAGGCGATATATGGAATTATGCGTTTAAAATTGTTGTTATCAGAAAGCTGCATTTGAACTATGATGATTTGGTCGATATTATCAAAAGGAATCTTTGAGAATCATAATATGTCACAATAACATATCTCAGTAGTTTGCAATATTGACGGTACACATATTAATCACAATATGTAATTCATTGATTACCTTTGTGTTTGATGGTTGTATATAAGCAGATTTCCTTTTGCTGTACCAACTGCAAGTTGAGGTCCGACCTTGGACCACACCAAAAAGGTCAACGTATCTCTAAAATGCCAAAAAAAAAAAAGATTAATGGTTCATGTAAATACTATTTAAAAAATCATGTTTTTTGGTCAATCGATATGCAAATTATATAGCACCTACAAGTCCAATATTTTGTCAGTCCGGCATATTTTTGTTATCGGTCCGACATAAAATCACCAAAAATAATCGGCTATTTTTTTGTCGGTCAGCCGGACCCACAAGTTCAAAAATTTGTCGGTCCGGCCGAATATTTGTCGGTCCCGGACCGACGGTTTTCATATTCTCTGTAGCACCCAAAATATGTATATATAATAAAGAGATAAAATGTTCACTGGATCTAGACCTGGTTCGCATGTTTATTTTTGTATCATATATATTAAGCACGGTGATAAATGTTCTACATTAATTGTGTACACAAGATCTTGTATAATTGATTATATTTAAACATGTTTCAAATTATTTGGCATGTTGCAAGTAATCGGGATACTAACGTGAAAGACTCATTTCATTACATTTGATACTGAATTTAATGAAACATTAAAACTATATATACTTTCTCTTATAAGATTAGGATTGGGTTAGTTGTCGGTTCTTAACAGTTCATTTATAATTTAAATAACGTCATATACATGTACTAAATGACACGCTATATTACATTAATGATTACATTTATGAAATAAGTCTATGGTCTCGAGATAATATTTCTAAAAGTTTGATATGTTGAACCTAGGGTAGATAACTTTATCTGAGAAGGAGCATGTGTGGCTTCAACAAACTGATATGATTTATCAGTTAGCAAATTTCATAAGGCATTTATAAAATTCACTTCATACTATTATTCAAAACATTATTAAATACTGAAGCATATTAACATTTTGCAATAAAATTCGACTAAACGGACAACAATGGGAAAGGTTCAAAATATGCTGTTTTTGGCACTGGTGGTCATTTTTCAGGTGGCATATCTGTTCCAAAGTTAATTCATGTTCGGAATTCTAATCTATACTAAATATTTTAATTATGCTAAAATGTACAGAAGCTGAAGTTTTACTTGCGCATTTATTTTAAACTCATTAGCAGAAAAGAACCCCAGGGACATGTTATTCCTATGACTGTTTGTTGTTTTTGTTCTAAGCCTAAATACATACTAATCATAAATTGTTTCGAATTATATTGTTTCTAATAAAGTAATAGTATTGTTTTGCATTTTTAGAATTTCGACTTACAGTCAAAGCTTATTTATAAAGTACATGTATTATATATTATTATTCATTTGGGTACTTTGTATGTATTCATCCAGGAAGTTCATTCCTCAACACCTTCTGTTGTGAAACTCACTGGTGAAGAAGCTTTGGAAGAAAACCAGCGAACACAAACAATACTTGAACTTGTGAAACAAGAAGTGTCGCCCCTTCTGGAGCATCAAAAGAAACAAGACCAAGAACTAGAAAGACTACGAAAAGAAAGTATGTAGGCCTACTCGTTTCGTAGATTACTTATTCTAGACTTTTTAATCCGTTGTTGAGTCATTTAAAAGAAATAAGGACTTTAATATATAAAACAAAATCCAGATCAAATACTTTATTAGTGTTTAGTCAAAATGGTAGAAAATAAAAAGAAACAAGACTGAACGAGTCAGAGGACGTCAGGTATAGGTATAGGTCGAGATTGTATATAAATCGCCAGACGTAACGTGGCGCTCTTTCCATAGCCAAGCATGAGGTAGATCTATATTTAAATAGAATGTATAAGACATATGTGTGATAAAAATTCTTAATCAATTCATTTAATTCAATTCAACAACATTTTTATAAATATATGTGTGAGCTGTCATTTACTATCAGATAATGGACTCAGGCATCATGTTCAAGCGCTTCAGAGGGAATTCGAAAGTTTCAAAGAAGACGGTGTGTCAATCTGCAAGACATCAAGTAATTCAAAAAATAATTTCTAATAAAGTTTTCATCTTGAATCAATTTAAATGAATACTTAAACACAGTGCATAAATAAAGTATAATTACAAATGGGCTGAAATAACAAAGTTACTCAAATGTGGTTCCTTAATATGTGATAGAATGCGTATGGTAATGATTTTATTACTTTATAATATAAATGGGTTTAAATAAGAAAGAATATCAAAAGGCGATGCCTTTGTACATGATAAAATACATTTTATGAGCAACAATAACTACATGTATGAGTTCGTTTGTGTTCAGTTATTGCATACTATTGGTTTTTTAGTCCCCCGCCCGCCGCGTAGCGCGGTAGCGGGGGACTATTGGATCCAGGTCCGTCCGTCTGTCCGTCTGTCTGCCTGTCAACTTTTCAGGTGGGTTTCTATCCCGCGACCGAACTCCAAAACTACTGGGCAGAATCGAATGAAACTTTCTACAATGAAAGAATATATATTGAAGTTGTGCACCTTGGTATTGGTTTCGTCGTGCGACCAAAATTGGGGTCGTACGACTTGGTCAAAAATGAGGAATTTCAACACAATTTATGAATTATATACTTGAATTTCTCTACAAACGGAACAAAAAAACATTGTTAAGCGAAATTAGCAGATTATTTCTCTCCTAGAGAAACCAATATCCAGGTACTTAAATAAGATGATTTACTCTCTACAAGCTATGAAAAGGCCTTCAAATGAAAAAGTCGGGTGTGTTTCGTTATAAGCCAGGGAACTCGGTCGTGCGACTTAAAATGCCGTTGCACGGATTGGGACAGCGGGGGACTTAGTCAGTTTCACTGACCCTACTTTTTTTTTTTAAGGAATGGCAACAATGGCCGACTTCACTGCATGTCCAAATGTCGATATTTCTTACAATCCGGGCACAATCATTCAGTTTGGCGAAGCCCTAACAAACAATGGAGGCTTTTTCAATCCCGACACAGGAATCTTCACATGCCCCGCTGATGGACTTTATTATTTCTTCATAAATATATATACTGGCGATGACAATAATATTCAGGCAGCTATTTATTTAGATGGGAATAGAAAGGTAGAAATTCAATCTTCTGCAAGTGGTGGTAATCATGGGGTAACATCTCTTGTCACAGAATGTAATATGTTTCAGGGTGTATGGGTAGAATGTATTGCAGATTCGGGTACTGTTCGAGGGGACCGATTTACATCGTTCTCTGGTTTTCTCCTGGCTGAATATGCCAACTAATTAATCATTAAGGAGTACAATGCAAATGTTTTATTCCAAAAGAAACACCTGCTTGTTACTCTTAAAGGACTATAAATAAGATTACTTTTCATGAAAAAAGGTGAGCAACAGCACTTTCAATGTTGCGGATAATAGATTGAGAAAATAAGGAGCATCTATTCGAAACTTATGTACTTAGGTCTGGAATTAGATTGATTGAATAATCATATGAATGAAGAATAAAAAAATAAACTCGTTTCATGATTTGTGAAGTTCTAAAGACACAATAATCTTTTAAAACCTCTTTTTGAATTTTATTTAGCTTCACTTGCCAAAAACCGATTTTTGGTGAAGATTCACCCCTGCATATTAATTCAATTTTATTTACTTGTACGAAAATGTCCGTAAATTTCAAGTTTTAGCGAAAAAAATGTGTACAAGTGAAATTTCCGTGCGTCATTGAAGAAAACTGCGCATCATGCTGCACAGTCAACACTTCTAAGCTCGATGTAGGAACATCGTGCGCCATCGTGCAAGCCAGAATTATCCCTTAGATAGAATTATTCACGCTGAATGTTCATGCTAGAATTGATTATTTTTCGTAAACCACCCTTGCACAACTTCTGAGCGCGTTGTAGGAACATTGTGCGCAAGAATTTTCCCTGAGAATAGAATTATTCACGCTGGATTTTCACACTTGAATTGAAATATTTTCTGAAACCACTCGAAACTCATGCATTATTCTACTCTACCTGAAGCCGCTGTCGATTTGATTCGTTCTCCGCGTGTTTGCATCCCAGAGAAAGATGATTCCAGATTTGTCGTTGATGACGGCTAGCGTATCGCCATCTTTGTCCCAGCCCATACCGGTGCACATCCTATAAAACAATAGGTTCCAGGGTCAGTGTCTGTCATTTATCCCAATAGTTTGTATTAGCTTGTGCCACAGTGTGCCTCACTCTAAATAAGTTGTTTATTTTGCTAAAACAACTGGTTCAGAATGTACATTCTTACAGTGATAATCAATTTATTTTGTCAAAAAGTATAGATATTATAATTAGCCCCCCACCCCCCTTCTCCCTTATCTCTATTCTTACCAGCAAGTCATTCGCGCATTAATCAAATCATAACATAAACAAGTAATACTGTATAAACATTCCATGCATTCAGATACAAAGCGAATTTACCCGGGAAGTGAAAACTCGTCTTGTTCTTCACCATGACGGTCCCAAATTCGAACCACATGATCGTATCTAAAAACAAAATGGCTGGTATCAAACATCTTTAAAATTACATTATGTCTTTTCGATATTATCAATCCATATACCGGCTAACTTATACATAGTATAACTCATATACTGTTTAACTTTAGCATGATAAATATATAAAACAAAGGACTATTTTGGATTTAATATGATCGGCGTGCTATTATTATGTGAGTTATCAAGTTTTGATATCAAAATAAACATATAATATCTAAATAACGGTAGCTTAAATCCAAGAAAACATATTCTAAACAGTGATTAACTTAATTAATGATAATAACACTTAAATCTAATTTCTTATTTATAGTCAGTACCTTCCTGGCCTTGGCCTATTATCAACATATCAGTTATCAGTTATTTCACTTAACAAAAAATGATACTGCAAAACAACTTTTTTTCCCACGATATATATAATTTTTTTTAAGTATAACTTTTTTCAGAATTATCTAATGTGAACGAAGACTAAAAGCTTGTAAATCAAGATAATTCGATGATTGAATATATTTTCATCTATTAAGTTTGTTCTATCGTTAGATATAATTTTCATTAATTACCCTGATGTCGCAAGGTAGTTCCCAAGCGTAGTTTGCCAGCAATAGTTTATGAATCCCGGTCCATGACCGGTCGGGGCTATACTAAACACTTCCTGTAAATAATAGAGAAAATTGATAGTCATTGGTGATTAATATAAGAATTTAAATATGAATAGGAGGTTTATTATCAAATTAACTTTGATACAAGAAAGCATTTGTGAAACATCGTTTCTAATCTGCAAAGCATCGTTTCTAATCTGCAAATGGGCTTCCGCTACAAGCGGTCATGTGAATCTCAGCTTATTGGTTTTATAGATGATCTAATGAATAAGTAACAAGGTGGAAAGTAAACTGATGTGATAGTTATGGACTTTTCCAAGGCTTTCGATAAGGTAAATCACTCTCTCCTTGTCGATAAACTAAGTCACTATGGCATCCATGGGCGCACCAACACATGGATTAGAAACTGGCTCTCAGACAGAACTCAGACTGTATTCATGGATGGTGTACGCTCGTATACGGCACGAGTGCGTTCTGGCTTACCACAAGGCTCTGTCCTCGGCCCTTGTCTCTTCCTGTACTACATAAACGACATCCCAAACAACGTCAAATCGAAAGTTCGACTTTTTGCCGATTACACTATTATGTACCTCGCAATCAACTCTAATACCGACGCATCATGCCTCCAAAGAGACCTAGATCAACTGAGCAAATGGGAATCCACGTGGCAAATGGCATTTCACCCTGAAAAGTGCCAAGTGATAAGCATCATCCGACGTCAAAGCGTTCTCAAACACACGTATCTGGGACCCATATACAAAGAAAAACATCGACCGCCTCGAAATGGTTCAGCGCAGATCAGTTCGCTACGTTCTAAACCGCTACAATAACACCTCGAGCGCCTCAGACATGCTCAACGACCTAAAGTGGGAGTCCCTTGAAGATAGGCGTAAGGCACACCGAATCACAACAATGTTCAAAATATACAACGGCGATGTTGTATTAGACGGATCTGATCAGCGCCTTATCCCCGCCAGGTCTAAACTCCGCACAAGCCACGAAAAGTCGTTTGAAGTTCCCCATTCATGAGCGAACTACCACATGTACTCCTACGTACCAAGAACCATCCGCGAAACCCCATTAAACATACTTCACGAATCCCAAACAATAATAAATAGGTTTTTATGGAATAATAAACCACCACGTGTAAAACACAAATCTCATATGGCCTCTTATGAACAATGTGGCCTAAAAGCTCCCGATATGGTCAACCAATACAAGGCTCTACGCCTTGCATGGTTAGCACGCTTCTCAGATACAAAACCATGGTGCTCAATTGCAAATATATTTTTCGATAAATACGGTGGTTTAGATTTCCTTAAACAATGTAATTATGATCTAAAGTTAGTTAGTTCTCTACCACCATTTTATAAAAACCTAATGCTATATCTGAAGGAGATCTACCCCAACCCTGAAAGTTATAATATAATATGGAATAATAAAGATATAACTATAGAAGGAAAATCAATTTTCTGGAAAACATGGAAGAATCAAGGCATTGTTTTTGTTCGGGATATTTTAGATTCAGATAATAAAATGTTATCCTTTACCGACTTACATCAAAAATATGGTACTCCTATGGACATTATGAAATATAATAAGTCGTGTTTCTGCCATTATTTCTGCAAAAAGAAATAGTTTAAAATATAGCGCTATTAAATATAACAGCGATATTCTTATAGACTTCGAAAACATAAATTTTCTTTCCCTTAATGATATTCATTTACCTTTTCAATGTGGCAAGTT
>LQRL01133601.1:18818-30536 GCA_001703475.1 Hydroides elegans | reverse complement strand
AGGCGGAATCAGACAAAATCACAGAAGATAACAGTAGAATTTTACGACCAATTTTTACGTGTTTAAGTTGTGGATGTTATTGATTTGATTTGAATTATTTTATGTGGGCAATCAAGACGTAGTAGTTCTATATCAATGCAAAATCATATATAACTCTTGCATATCTGAATCGTCGTGCAAGCGGGGCAAAATTGGTTTCAAACGTGCTTATGTGTTTCATAATGATCTCGTTTGGAACTCAAACGCTCTAAACTGGATGAGGGCATCTCAGTTCGGTAATGAAGTGATATACATTAGGGGCTTAAATAAATAAGTATTTTGATTCTTAAAATTTTGCTTCGCATATATTCATACAATTTTATTACATTACTCTTCTCATCTTGATCGATAAGTTGTATTACAGATACATATAAAACTATCTATATATTTTTTCATTATATTGAAAAGCTCCAGTGATTGATATCGTCGCTGTAAACCGACTGGAAAAAGTAACTTCTATCGACTCCAAACGCGCTTTTATGGCGTGGTTGAATACATATATGGAAAAGTAAGACTATATTTAAATGTGGTAAATGATCAATTTAAAGCACACAGGGAGCCACTATAAGCATTGATTT
Organism: Hydroides elegans; assembly: GCA_001703475.1. Taxonomy (NCBI): domain Eukaryota; kingdom Metazoa; phylum Annelida; class Polychaeta; order Sabellida; family Serpulidae; genus Hydroides; species Hydroides elegans. The sequence goes on along the minus strand of LQRL01133601.1, from coordinate 29,919 downwards.
GACGGAATTTGTTTTGTAAACTGTATATTTGTTAAAACGCTCAATAATATATTCTTTAAGATTATTGATATTGGCTGCAATCAAACGAAATGCATGGTTTTGGCCTATATTTTGTGCATTATCATCTATGCGAATATATATGTTAATTTTGGTCGTTTTAACGCCATCTGCTGCTGTCCTTTTCAGCTTCAAAATAGACGTCGATAGCTGGCATTCAACGAAAGTATAAAAAACGTCCGCAAATACCTTAAATTCCACGTCCGGAATTGTAATTAAGGGGCGAATAATAATGTTGTTTTCATAAAATTACCTTATGGCTATCATCCCCTTTCAGATTGAAAACGCGATTGGAGCAAGAGGACCCTGGGAGACTTGTGGTCATCACAGGCACGCTACAAAACTTCATAAAAAACACGCTTATCACCAATTTCAAAAATATAACGCTCTATGCAGGTAAATGTGCTACTCGTTTTATGGAGTTTTAAAGCTTATATAAATAGGACGATTCGTATCTGGTTTGTTATGATCTCACCAGATAAATCTGTATTTGATGCCGATATTCTATGCGGGTATGATATCAACACTTCTGATGCGCGATTTGCTCCAAGTACATTCCGGAGATGCATCATAAAACAATGTTTTGTCTAGTTCCATTCATGATTTAGATTATTGCTATGCAAGCTTGTTCAAAAATTGCCATTACATTTGGTGCCATCAAAGCGAGTGGCATCAAAGTGTGCATTGACATTTACATTTTCTTTTCATTTAATACGAAACCAAATTCTCATTTAGGGTAAATTTCTACTTAAAATACCGGATAAAGATATTATTTAGTTGCATTTTCTTAATATTTAATATTGTTCGGTGTGTAATACCATAATCAATTTAATTTGTATTTTGTATTGCATATTAGAACATTAAATCATGAAACTTACGCTATTTACAGGAGAGGGCGATGGTTCTAAATTAGAAGGCGGCATTGCATTTATCACGGACGGTGACCAAGAAAAGGAATACCACATCTATTATTTCAAAGACGGGCTGAATGAAGAAAACGTCTAGAGACGTACGCGTCTATACCTTATGCATTTGTATACATTATGTATAGGGACGTTCTTTAGGAAATATATAAATTTACAAATACATTTTATAAATTTATAAATATTTTTTGTTGAAAGATTAGTATTCAAAATCATTAAATTTGAAGTGTTTGAATTCATATACGGGTGAATTGCAATAATGATTTTTTTAGACTAATATTCAAATTAATTGATTTACACCATTTAAATTCGTTGAAAAAAAACGTGTCAATAATATGTTACTTAATGATCTTTTTGAAGTAAAATTATCATGAATGTTTTCTTAACATTTTTATTCGAGCTACAATGATCATGAGTCATGCGAGATATCGCCGTTCTCGGTAGTTTTTTTTTTAAAGATACATGTTTAATACGCTTAATTAGTCCCTTTCGGGAAAAAAAAGCTCAATATGCAAATTATAGACCCTGCTAATATTATAAAATAAATTTAGCGATGTGCAATTGTTATCTCTTGAGTAATGAACGATAGCGATTTATATGATTCATATGATTTCACTGTGTGACCATTTACCAGTCTAGTTTAAACTCTTATAACAGGAAATTCGTGATGTCTACAGCTCAATAGAATGGAGTACAATATATTGTATAATTTCTCAAGTGTTCTAAGAGCACATTGTGGTTTCGGTTGTTCGACACCTATCTGAAAGGACGCAATATGACAAAATGGTTTATCGTGTAATTTCACAGAAATTGTTGAAAAACTTCAGATAATCAGGTATATCCAATGGAATATCGTTTATTCTATATATATAAAAAATAATTTCCCTTTCTTATTTATAGTCCTTCTTTTCCGCAAAACGAAAAAAAAATGAATGGAATTGTCCCTGCCTAGTACAGCAACCTAACTATATGTACTTTGTCGTTTTATGTTTTAACTAGGAAGCTTCAAGAGTACCTGTAGGTTGTTGAACTGTATACATTTGACCTTGAGTTATAAAAGAACGTTTGATAATTGATACGACCTTTGAATTATAGCCAGAAGGGAAATGGGTTTGATGCTTAAACATTAATATTATTAATTGAGGTTATGGATTTTTCTCCTTCGCATAGCAACTTTTAATTTATTTTAATTTCACATAACAAAATTATAATGTCACTTTCTTTTCGAATTGATGTGTTTCGTTTACGGTATCTGGCATGAATCAGACGCTTTCCTATAATTGTTATGTTCACATACAAATACAAAAAAAAAAATAATAGTAGATAATATGCACAAACCCTAAAATTTCAAATGTTCAACACATGATAACCTTATCGATGAGATATTAGATTCACATTTACATAGGATTAATCTGTTAGAGCATTGACCTGTCCACACTTCCGCATCCGAACCAGTCCTAGTAACCTTGACAGGATGTAAAAGAACAGTCAAGATAGTAAAACAGTAAAGTGCATGTGGGGCCAATGGTTGAAGCAGCTAATGGTTGCGCTATATAATTTTATTATCGCCCCCCCCCCCTGAGCGGGATTTTATAGGGAGGGGGCTTGCATCTGGTCTCCAGCGTCCCAATGGGGTCTAGGCCGGTGGGCAGTGGCGGTTTAGTGGTTGAGAGACGGTATGTCTTGCTCAGTTAAAGGACGAGTTGTTCATCAAGACAATATAAATAAAAGTTCTACATATACACAACAATTATAAATCATAGTTTCAATAGATATCATTTCGGGGGATTCATTGAAAATTCGCCATATGCATAATTTGATGTGTTGATATAAACCTTTCAGCTAAATGCATTACAAGAGAGGCTACATGCAAATGAGACGCGACGTGGAAATGGAAAAAAATCTAAACCATTTATTTAACATCATGTATGATTTTGCGTTGGGTTTTCGTTTAAGATATACATGTAGTATATATGTATATTATTGGTGTGTGGCAATATGAACCTTGAGTTCAAAGTAGAAGTTATAAGATATGAACTTTGAAATTTGGTTCCATTCCCATGTCGGTAAAAATACATGGAGCATCCCTTGTAATACATCGAAAAGGGGTTAGCAACGAAGGGGCGATGAGGAGCAAAATGCGGTCACATGGATGCGTATATCATAACAAGACATTAGAATTCATACTAGAATCCAAATTATACAAATGAATTCGTTTTAAATGAATAGATAACTTTTCCAATGACGTAGAAAACTGATTTTAGTCAGATATGATCTGAGACCCCAAAGTTAGTAAATAGAGGTATCGTTATACAGAATTTGCACAACACTTAATGCACTAAGCTATTCACATATTAAATGGTTTTAAAAACTAAATAAAGTTGTCGATTATCATATAAACAAAAAATGGCAAGTGATGAAACAGTAAAATCGCTAATTCTAATAAATAAAACTGCGAAATTAGTTATAGTTTGATACATGTATAAGAATGGATCTGCAAAAATGTTTGGTCTTCTAAACAATTTTTTTTCAATATAAATTGACTTTTATCAGTGGTATTTCCAATAAATATTAAACTAAAAATTATGATCCTTTGAAATCTTGGGGTGTCAATATTTAAGCCACATGGCTTCAAACCTTAGCGGGGAAATTGTTTATTTTGTATTTTCCTCCCATACGGAGCAATTTTCTGCAAAATGCTCCACATATTGATTGAGCGTATAATGTCAGTAACCTGCTGGATGCACACACTATAGCAATGCGCCTTTTGGCATACACACAGCCCATACCCCATTCCACAACACCCGTTCGAACCCCTATCGGCGCGACCACACAAAGCCCCAAATGCCACCACACAAGATTGGCAGTGTCAAATTCACTTCCGTGTATTCAATGCCATAGCTCTGGTCCCTGCAAGTGGGAGCTATCTCCCTCCTCCCTTTTGGCTCTCTTGCTGAAAAGCTGCTGCTTGCTGCTGTAGACTTATTTATTGGTAACTGCCCTATCATATATAAGCATCTTTAAGTTGTGCATTTGTTTGTATATTTGCTGCAATTATTATTGGGATATCGTCATGAGAGTTAGCCTGATTGGTCATATAACTGAATAAGGATAGAACATATTCTAAAGAACAAAAAAACCTTAATCAAGTCACTTTTTGGTCGGATAATTTACATAGCAATTAGTGTGAAAATATAGATACGCCATTGCGTGTGTAAGAACATTACAAATGAAGCAACTACACATAAGCAATAACTTGACAGCTATTGATTAGCTCAGGTAAGGTATGTGATCGGTTTTATTGACGCCATTGGTTTCTATTGTATATACAAAAGGGCGTCGGTTGAATCGATATCCATGCGTATTTGGAGTGGGGTATTACAATGATGTATTTGCGTTTCAATTAAAACAACGCGGTTAAAAACCGTAGTACTCGATGAAAGGAATGCATAATTCTGTGTCGGGCCCTGTGTGTCATTTAACTAGAGCCTAAGTCACTGAGTAATGTCTATCTTGATCAGGTAACATCTGATTTGAAAATAACAATTTTAGAATGCATGAATGTCATTTTATTAAATCTCAATTTAAAGAGGGTCAGTTTGATATGCGTCGAGAGGGATGGGTTAGGCATATGATTGCGATTCTCGTGTAAGTCGCGTTATGACGTCTTAGCACTTTCATGTACTTGTACGGCCTTACGGAGATACTTGGAGATAGCGACTTTGTATTACATCATCGGAAATATGTAAGATAAGAAGACCAGATGATGACTAGTTGAATAAATATTCATAATTAAACCCCCAAAATATATTTTTTGTCATTATCGTACCAAAATTGTATAACAAGAAGAAAAATATTAATTAAATCCCAAATCATCTATGGATTCTGTGTTTGATATTCATTTCGAAATACATCTATATCGATAGTTATATTTCTCAAATCACGATGAGACTTAAACAACAAATACTGGATCGGCACCAACTGGGCCCGCAGGCACAAGTCAAGTGCGCTGTGCTACTATCTGATCGCGATAGCAGTTCTTGTGCAATAAACCGTAACTCAGAGCCAAGAGCCAAGCGGTAACTTGCTTCTTGTTGCTAAGTACATACCGTGTTACGCAAAGGACGTTGCAGCGACGTCACCAAAAGACGTTGCTATAGTTATATGCTCTTTTTAATACACTATGAGCCATTTTCGTTAGGATCAGTGGTCAGGTTGGGGCAGGTGTTGTTTAATTTTTCATCACCTTATTACATACCTCACTACGCAGGCTAAGTTGCAACGACGTCACGTAGGTACACTGTGTAGTACCTGTATAATACGTTAATATAACGCTATATACATGCGACCATTTAGAGCTATGATTTTCCTTGATTTTGGAGGAAACGTAGCCTCTATTGTTCAAGCTTTTCAGCACTTTATTGGCATTGTTCACCATCCCGATCTCCGGAAAACGTTCGGATACCATCAAATAGCCACATTTTTATGTCTGCTGACTGCGTGTGTATTATCTCGATTTCACAAGAGGGTCCTTGAGGAGTAAGCTCAGTATATATCGACTCAAAAAACGATTGGGTCACGAGGGGAGGGACCTTTTGCAATCACGAAGAATTGTCTTTTTGCTGGAGTTTACAAATGATCGTAATTATTCACTTATGTATATATATTGGTTTTATCGGCGGTATCTTACCTTGTTGACTCGAAAAATGGTTAGGTCACGAGGTGAGGGACCTTTTTATTGTTTTGTATTATTACAGTTATATACAACTGGGACCATAAATCATTACCTTTCGCAATCATGAGGAATTGTCTTTTTTGTGGATTTTACAAGGGATCGTAATTATTCACTTATGTCTTGATATTGGTTTTACTGGTAGTATCTTTCCATTGCCTGAAGCGAGCTAGATATTTATAACAGTAAACATGATAGAGATGATAAACTATTTTGATGTTAACGGATTCGACTCTATAAATCAAAGTTGTACATCAAGATAAATATGTGTATTTATATAAAATCACTATATACATACACATAGTATGATAAGATATGCAATTTATGTAATAGTATTGGATCAAATACTACAATGTACCTGCCCGATGCCCACACGTCGGGTCTAATTATCTTGCCAATGTTCCAATGGCGAAAAGTTAGAACGCCAATAAAACCAATATTATCTGGAACTTTTTAAAAATAATTATGTTATAACATTTAACGTAACAATATTCAAACCTTTCTTCTTTAGTAATTTTCTAGTCCATTACATCAAAATTAATAATTTAACACAACAATTTAACATCAGGTCCTTAAAACGACGTAAAAACATATAATTCTTATCAAACTTGCAACAAGAGGACGGAATTTCTAATGAACTAGTAAATAGATACCAGGATGTAACGTCTCCACTGCACAACGTCCACCAAACTTTTTGCACGTTCTCGCAATCAACGCGAAATAGCGAGATTCTGTACACGTGTTGTAGAATGGCGCCAAATGCGTTATCACATTGCGGCGTGCTCATCCCGACCTGTACCCGTCGCCCTGCTATCTGCTATGGCGCGCGATAACATGCTTTGAAAAGCTCGTTGCTGTCCTCATAAAAACTGGCCGCCGTTACGGTTCACAGCATTGCTGTTCATCTTGAAATTGGCTTTACGTGTTAGAGAGGTTAAGGAGTCTTCCGATAACTGATAGTTTGATATATTCAGACTTTGTTTTCTTAAAAATCAAGTTTAACATGGTGACGTCTTTATACCTTTTATGATGACTTTAAAATAGCATGGCTCAATGTATCATCAAATGTATTTTGATACACAGAGCATCTGTTTGTACTATATAGATGAGTACATCGATATATGGAATTTTAAAACATCCGATACACACGCAGATAACGCCATACATGTAGCGTCAGTCCGTTGATTCTTTCACCATTTTCATTTGATTTTGCAACCGGTTTGGTTGCCATATAGAACGTCCTTACTTCCAATATGTATCCAATCATCCAATTTTATTAAGACATACGCCATAAACAACGCATTTACTTTCGCCACCTTCGCCTTGCTACCATGGATCGCCATCCATCTTATGATCACCTACGTCGATAGCTCAATAGAAAAACAATGAGAAAGAGCGAGGCCACATAATTTCACGGTGATTATAGAGACACTGGATCCCCTGCCCAGGGGGTCGTTCCTATACATCTTGGGCTGTCTATCATTATAGGCACATCAGCAAGGGGATGTCTGACGTAAAGCCCACATCAAGCTGGTGTTACCGAAACGACGGTATATGACCTCACGATTTAAATTAAAACGCTTAAAACCATACGTGAGAACCGTTAGTGTATTTTGATAATCCAACTAAATGAACGTTATATCAAACGTCATATTTCATGCTGGTGTTTGTGTTGTTAAGGTATTATATAATATATATCTGAAATATTACAACGTTCTTACACCTAGTTTTTGGAGAAGAAACCTCCAACACACGATATTATTTTCCCGGCGTTCTCCGCATTTTATTCGCTTTTTATGCAAGACAACTATCTTCCTTGAGGGACACTTCAAATCCCACAGAGAAATCCATGGCGCTGCCTATTCCTCGAAGATCGCCTTACCCATTCCATCATTTTATGTGTATTGGATGCACGGTGGGAAGCAGTCAAAGTAAAGGCCAAAGACAAGTAGCATACCTTGGCTTTTGGGGGAGTCCGAATGTGATATATCAATAACTTACGCCGAATTATTATGCAGTTTGTTGATGATATATTCAAGTGCAAACGGTACAGTAGTCAATCACATGAAAAATGGTTAAATCTTAATGATTTAACAACGGATTATTCCTGCAATAGCTAATAGTAAAAAGTGGAAAAATCAGCCTGACACATCACCCATTTGGCACCCTTTGTAAGGAAAGTTAGTCGTAGAATCATGAGACTTACACCTGTTATCCATCAGAAATATTCATTTTATGAACAAGTATTACTTTCTATTACAACACTTTTGTATACTTTTATATAAATTCCATTTTAGAAAGAACATGTGATGAGCACTCGCGCACATCCGTCTACGCATGCGCATTCACGTGACATGGGAACGACACCTAAAGCGACAACACAAAACAAATCTGGACACATGGATACGAATAAGACAGAGAATAATAATCGGGCATCAGGTTATAGCGTTCCTAAAAGACCGGTTGCAACCGGGGCCGCGTCTACAAACTGTTGTTTTAATCCATCCTATAATACCACAATGTCGCCTGACACAACGAACACCCTTTCCCCGCCGCTTACACCTCATGAATTCTTGAGCCGCCAAGGCGCGGGCGGACTCGGTCGCCATAATGGCGGACGGCATGGCGGAGGAGTCGCCACTTCAGCACAAAATGGCGATATTGCACTGGTATCATTGGCATCCATGGAAGAGTTCTCGGATATGGGCACCAGTACTCACACAGAAGACAGTTTCACAGACACCGCTATGTGTCGTACACCGGATGTTCGCTATCGAATATCGGAAGTCGTGTCGGACGAACAGTACCACGCGGATCATGGCGGGGATACGTCTTCCGAATCGGATATGCTCACGGAAATTCACCGCACTGCGCATAATTCCCCCGCCGCACAGCCCCGCACAAAGCACAAACAAACTAAACCATCGCCGCGTAAAACACGGACGTTAAAACAAGAACCCGCTGTAGTAACTGGTAACGGTTCTCCAGCGATTCTTAGTAACGGACCAATATCCCCCTCATCACAAACACAAACTCAACAAAACGAGGATATCATCATATCTGATTTAAACGACAATAAACCCAAATCAGGGGGCGTTATGGCACGTGTAAACTCATGGCTAGATCAACGGATAGAAAGTACCGAGGATTTAGAACGTATCTTTGTGACTAACGGTGGTAGCAGCAGCCATGTTACGGATTCTTTACCGCCTAGTATTGCGGATGACTATAAGGAAAATAGGTTCCCGCTTAGTGAGTTCGCTGAGCGATATTTCAACGTGCATTACATCTCTCCGAGTGGGCCGACCAGTGCGCTGTCCAAGACTGTCAACTTTGTCACGCGACGGCCGAATCAGGTCAGTGAATAAATATGCTATCAGTTATCGTCCATGTTCATTGAGGCTTGTATAATTTCATACATGACTGGTTCTTCCTTTATCTGGTAGACATTATGGGGCATTTTCCTTCTTGGTTAAATTCCTTTCTGAGTTTAACGAAAAAACGTTTATTGAACGTTTTGTACAAATTGAGACAAATCTCAGAATGTAAATGACATCGGAAAAGCTTAATATCATATTGTAGATTTTGCAATACAAACGCATACCTGAAACTACTTCAGGTTCAACACTTATGTGTAGTACCTCAACTGATTTCAGTAAAATGTTCTAGTATATGTCTTAAAATGAATTGTTATATCGCCGGATTTCACCTTTCACTGTTTCGACATAATGGTGAGCATACCATTATATGATTAAAAAGAAAGAAAATGAAGGTGTATCTTAAGAAATGGTTGTGCTCGATATGGCACTGTGGCAACAGCGTATTGCATTGTGATAGTGGCGCCCAATAAAGAATATTCCTTTTGTTGAAACAAAGTTGTCATCCGGCAGCATCTAGCTAAATAAAATCATCTTGTTCCGTCCTCTGAACATATGTACGATTCACAATTTAATGCATCAGCAATTGATGCGTTCAAAATAAGGACATCACAGCATAACATAAAAGAGATAGAAATCGATATGGATAAATGGTCCAATATCAACAAAAACAAATCCCAGGAATGTTCTTAGCATTTCAAACCGTCATTCAACGGAAGTTCCTAGGAAACTCTAGAAAGACCATCCGGTACATCCTGGAATGTACATGAAGCAAGTGAAAGGAAGCAAATGTATATTCTATTGTCTGCAAGCGTCTCGATTTTAATGAGCAGACATGAGCCATGTACCATAACAACGTTCTATTGGGAATATCGCCTGAATGCCGGTTTTTACCCTGTTGTCATAACAATTAGCAAATGCATATGGCATTTCGAAAACTCCCTATATGGCACCTTTTGTCCAGAATTAATAACAGTTCTAGTCCTTTTGGGGCTAAAAATATCGTTATGTTTATAATGTATATGCTATGAATAATGTCCATTATTACGCTTCAATAACTTATTTCCCAAAGATTGAGCGATCATATGACTAAATTCACAACAACATGAAATATTTACCTTTAAACGTAATTGAGCTTAAGTTGAATATTTGTTTAAAATAGTCCCTTAAAAATATTTAAAAAAAATTATTGCGCAATTACATATGATTGCCTTGGTAACAAGGACTGGCGGAAGTAGATGCCACAACTTCCGCATACTAATGAGCGCCTTTCCGTCAATCAAATATGCACGTGTTCACTTTTTAAAGCCAACGTTTTGGGGTTTTGTAGTTGTCTGCTCAGCAAAAAGCAGTAATCACTCTAATTAGTTAACCCTAAATTTACGGTTTTATTACGTGAAATTGGTAAATATGTATATCTTTAAAGTCGAAATAATGATTCATATACAGCACCGTATCAATAAAAAGTTCGGGTTTTGTCACGATTCTTGCATAACCGCCACGGTCATTGAGCTCGAGTGACCGTGACGAGGGGGCTCTCGATCGGGAGGGGCTCAGGGTTTATGGAGTGCTCAACCGTTGAGTCAGGAGCCACTTATAGTGGGATTCATACACACACCCTACGTCAATCGCCCTCACTTGACCTCTATAGACCGCCCCTCCTGGGAAATATGCCACACGATGTACAGTTGTAGCAATGACGTTTGGAGAACACCCAATATGTGGATAATGACGGACGCGTTACCCCTATTTATTTGGAGATGTGGTGGTTTGATAAATTATCTGCACTTTTAGCATGTCACAACGACACGTGACGCCCTAAACTAACGTTATACGACATAAAAATAATATTCCATTGCATATAGTGTCTTTATTATGTCTCGTACCAAGAAAGTCAACTTATTTAACGAACTAAATGCTCTCGGCGTGTAGGTTTGTCCGCGTATCAACAACCCTCGAACCCGACGGTACAGCATCAAGAGTACGTACTCAACGTGTCCTCGTGGTATTGT
>LQRL01133601.1:0-18625 GCA_001703475.1 Hydroides elegans | reverse complement strand
TTTGCGATTATCATTAAAAATTGCTTATTACATGCCTCCAAATGTGTATTCGTGATATAGCCTACTATTCCGAGAAACACATTTCCCTCGATTTTATCATTAAGAATGACCCATCAGCAATCGTATTGTTCTACGTCAAACAAAAAAAGTGCTCAACCACATTTGTCCTGAAAATCATGAAAAAATACTAGGTATATATAGGTTACGGTAGTTAGTTTTTCCGTGTTGCTATGATTTTGCAGTCGCGGATTTTATTGTTCCATTTACGGAACAAGAGGGTCCAGTATCTAGGCGAATACAAAGGTGCTTAATCCAAGCTTCGCCGAAAAGGTGATTCATCGCGAAGTAGTTGTATGTTTAAAAACTCAATGGAATCTCGACAAGAATCTTCGAATTTAAAGAATCTCGCTCGGAATATGTTTCGTAAAAGCGAAGCGTGTACAGAAAATAAAATATTTTTAAACACGATTTTAATACTTTCAGGCATATTACGAGAACTCCTAAAACATTGCAAAATCTCGCGGCTCAATAATCCATCGAATTTTTTTCTCAGAGAATCAATGATTGAATTAAAAATTGACATAACCAACGAAGATTATTCAATCTTTCAAATCAAAATACACATATAGTAAGCTCCTTCATGCACGATATCCCCTCCAAGAGAAAGACCAACGTCCCCTCATTGCTTGTGCTTCTCAACCTCAATATGTAATGACCAAGATCAGATGCCAAAACATCAACATTTCACAGCGTATACTTAAGGAGAATCGTGGAGTGACGTCAGAGCCGATACTTAGCACGAGATTAAGTTGTACGCCATAAGGCCTCGTTATATTTTCGGCGGCAAACCCTGAAACCGCTGAAACACGGTCCCCGCCTTGATTACACAGCTTGTGTGCAGTAGCACCAGTGTTTGTTGTTCTCTGGATTGGGCGTCTGGTCGAGATATCCCATTCGGGATGACGTCGCTTTGAACGTTGTTACATTGACGACGTCTTGACATGTTGAACGTGTAAAGTGTTGTGATGCGTAGAACAGAACACGAGTCCATCAAAGTTGTCTTCATGAAACGATCAGGCTATTGATGTTATGCCAGTAGCATTCTACCCAGTACAAAATGAAAACTCCAAAATGCATTAAGAACAGTTATTCTTGGAAACTTGAAAGGAAACTTAGTTATTCATATCGCGATCCCCGATAGGTTATTTGTATTTCCTGTTACCTTAGGGATTATTCTTATAGAATGTGAAACGACGCGTATGCCGTACTGAATGTAAAAGCATGGAACTTATACTCACTTTGCTTTGACAGTGCCCCATTCGTTTCTATGATTTAAATGTCGCGAAATCGAACACAATGCGTTCACGTCCAAAGTAACGTCGACGTTACCGAACGTTCTTTGCCAATAACTGCTGTACAACCGATAATAACAAGCCAATCATAAGCAGATGCCCACCGGGGGCGAGTGTTGGTTTGTATTCGAAAAGAGCAAATATACATCATATGTTATCTCTTGCAAGGTGGTTCGGGTGTTGATTAAATATACGGTTGCGGAGTCGAAAACAAGAGATGATCCGCGTGTGTTCTTAATAACGCAGTGCCGTGATTAGCCTATTTTGAAACACGGAAGTAGAGTAATAAGGCAATGGTGTAGAAACGTCAAGGGTTTCTCTTTTTTTTCAGTGAGGTCAATGCTCTTTAACTTTTTAAACCAAATTAGCATGCAATGAATTTTACGTAACGTGTAGTGTTAAGCAACGAGTATGTTATTCATCATGTGATGTTTCTTTACACGTTTTTCTATAAAGGCGTGATTCTTCGAAACTTCACTTTGATTCAAAAGTGTATATTTGAACTTTCATGTACTTCACGAATGTAACTAAATTCAGCCCTCGAGATATCGTGCACAATTCAACTTTGCACACTTCGTTTTTTGCAAATATAGTACTCTATGCGTCAGATAAATTAGCAAACGATAAAGGAGGATTGGTCATATAATCCGATTGTACTGAAAGAGCCAACTTTAAGTAAGGTCAGCGCATTCGATGATAGCACTTTCCGAAAACTCCTCCTTGTATTAACATTTTTTTCTATTTTTTTCTTTAAAGGGAGGTCCGAAACTTCATAGTAACGGTTAATCTAAATTTTCCGGGACAGGGGGAAATCCCATTCTATTCTCGTAAATAGGTATCAGAGCACATGACAAATTTCCAGCGGCGACCGAGTCGGATTCGAACCCGGGACCCTGACGAGGCGAGCGCTTTACTATTAAGCTATGGCATCTTCTGAAATCAACTTTGAAATTGGGCTTTGAAATACATATAACTTTTGTAATATGTAATATAAAAACCAATCTAAACGAAATCATACACCCCTGTACGTACCACTGTACCTTTCGCATGTACAGCATGAACATTGTTGGGAAATGTTACTTCCGGTTCGTGGTAAATTACCGATGCCAGTGTCTGTTCAAGGTGTATTGGGTTGGAGCAAATAAGGGCAGGAGGTTAGTGAGTAAATGAGGGCGAGTCAGTGAGCAGGTGTCTAGAAGGCTTTCAACCCTTATAAGGCCCAATGCTTATTTACACCCTTTGCTTGCACATTTATGATGGATCACCCGAGGCCAAAGTCACTAATTGTTTCAGCTCTATTACCGAGAACACACAGTTTAAGCACAAATCAACGCGCTGAGTAATGTTTGCGATGGCGTATATTTAATGACCAATTGGGTTCCGTGCAAATATAAATTATTTAATTACCGGGAACTGCTGTATTGAAGCCCACCCGAATTTAAGCCCATGGGCTTATATTCGGATGTTACATCCGAATACAAGCCCATGGGCTTGTATATCCTATTTTTGTCGTTAAGTGATGAAATACATTTTAAAGCTTAAGCTGTAAACAAAAAAGTCCGAATTCTACATGGTAAAGTTCTATAGATATGAAATCTCTTTTGTAGTGTGAGATCCTGATTGGGATCACAAAGTTGAACGGCATGGTGGACAGTATTGTTAATACAGCAGTCAATACAGCAGTTCTCGGTATTATATTGAATAAAATACCATCTTGATCCAAAGCTTGAGTACATGTAAGCAGGTACAGTCTTGCATCGCTAAAACCGGCTTCTTACAACTGATTTTTTCTACAACTTCATTGCAGTTATTGTAGGAAGATGTAAAGGAGGTTTGCGCGTTGAAGTTTTCATTCAAACATGCTTCTTACCGCATTATAAGACATGTTAGGTAGACGTTGTGTCAAACCATTGCTTCGCTCCCTCATTTATTACCATATATAAGAGTTCTCTCCTCATCACATTGCAGAAGAGTCCCCCCTCTACTGTACCCAGTAACAGCTGGTGACACGGGGTGACGTGACTTAATGACGTCACATGTCACATGATGCGTCATGATGACAGGTTCTTGGGTTTTGTAGTAGTAATGCTGATTTTCACGGGCTTTGAAGAGGGGGTTACGACTGCAGATCTGACTCGGACAAGTGACAGAGATCGAGGAGCCAAGATGTCTCCGGGTTAACATTCCACCTGTAACGTCCAAGTGTTTTTTTATTTTACAAACAGAATAACAATCTTTAAGACGGCTGCTTATCAAAGGGTACAGTGCATAAGGATCATTTAATTTTCTTGATGCGTGCCTAAAATATTGTCATTTTTTTCAGAACTGCTCTTCCAAACAATAACTAACAGTATAATCAGTTTATCTTTATTTTTTACTTATCGTATACATATGAAAATAAGGATATGTAAAAAAAAATGTAGTTTCATGAAATGTTAATATGTCCAGGTTTTACTGAGCCCTGGATAACATTGCAAGGACATAATTCTGTCTTTGAAGTGGGGGCTTAAATGCAGTGAAAGTAAGGTATGGATGATAATCTGGTTCAGTGCCAACTTAACCATTGTAAAGGAATTCATAGAAAAAAACATAATATTCAATGTTTAGTTCGAGATCAAAGCTAGTAAAACATCCAATAAAGCAACTCCGAAATAAGATAATCTGACGGATGATCAGGGTTTTTATTTTTTTCTGTTTCTCTCGATTGCGACTAATCTGATCGGAAACCTATTACAGATTTGTCTGCTAGTAGGGCGACCGATAGAGCAAATTTAAAGGCCAAACGCGGTGGCGCTTTCCAATATATTTGTCTTTTTCCTGCTCTGCATACAAAGAGGAAACTAATTCCTGATTGCAAATACTAATTTCTGCTTGTGTTGCAGCAAAAAAGGGGGCTGCCTGTCTCTTTCACACAATGTAATTCAATTAGTAACAAATATAGTGATGAATAATTAAAAAGGGTGCAGCAGTCAGGCGGGCTATGGGCACAAAGTGGACCTTGGAGCCATGGGCGTACCCAGATCTACCATATCACTGACGATTCTTTTGATTTTACTCATAGCCATGGTTTTGACAAGAATTACTTTTGAAAAATCAGTACTGAATATGCTAAACCGGTCATTTGTTTAATATATGATCTTGTTACTGGTATCTGTTTGATATTTCGTTAAAAGAATCTTGAGACTGTATCTTAAATATCGCATTTCTCATATTTAGTAGTTAGAAGTTCAAGCTAGTGTCAGGAGTCATATGTGATAACATTTAAACAGTTTGAGAATATACAATTAAACTCGCTGAATGGGTCGGGGCGATATCAGGGAAGACCAACTCTCCTCCCATGGTCACTGCCCTGTCTCATGAGCAATCAGCCATGAAAACCATCGTTGTTTTGGTTTTTCAGGATCAATACACGTTGCACGAAACATTTATATAATAAAGTCATTTATGATGATGTAATGGCAGGTAAAAACAATCGAATGAATATAAAGCATAGTGGTTGTGCATTCTTAATCAAATTATTTGGTATCACTTTAAATGGCAATGAAGCAGTAAAATAATGCAGCTCATTTGGGTTGGTATGGTAGCGCGTTTAATGTGTTGAGCTAGATTGTTGAAATGATTTTGGTATTTGAAATATTCCATGGAAAGCTTTAGATTATAATCAATACTAAACTTTACTATTTTTTTCTAAATGTTACGATCAATTGTAGACTCCTAGAACATGCATTTTTTATTTACAGTAGGTAATAACAACGTTTGATTCTCCTTGAAAGGACTGCGGTTGTTGCTTATTCTCATATGCTCCTTTTTACAACAAAGTTGTTGTTTCTTTATTTCTAGGAATGATATATGTTATATGATCTATTTGGTATTCCAAGAATTATATTGTGTTTTTGTGGCAATAATATACATACGATATCGTAATGAGTACATATATAAATGCGTCGGTATAGGCAGGTCTCAGTTCAATAAGGTTACTTGATATTTGCCAATTTTTAAAAACTGCATAAAATAAATCACCAATAGACTATTTTCCTCAATGGCAGTTTCCGAAATATTATCTCCTCGTCAAATGGAATACTTATGAAACAAATGCCATACCTAACGAGAAAGAAACCTCTTTGAATCTTGTTTCGTATGTGCTTATTTCATATGTTTTCATATCAACGCTATAACCCGTTGTTTTAGACAGCGAAGCAGTTGAATAAAGAAGGGCACCCCACGACGCATTTTTCAAAAAGTTGTAAAATCACCTAAAAACATCATTACAGTTATGAACGACATCAAAATAATGGTTTTTGAACATCAACATTTTGGAAAAAGGTGTTCATTTTTTCCGAGCCAGCTGGGCCGTTTCTCCTTCTCTAGCCAGCTTGGAATTAAAAAGGAACACCTTTTGCGAAAATTGAAATGTTGAATATAACCAAACTACCTATCGAATCTTGCAAATAACCGTTCATAAGACCATTGCAAGCATGTGTTATCTATTTCGAAATGATCATTCGCATTAATTATTTATTGCGAAAATTAAGAATTTATCAAAAAAAGGTGCTCCTCAAACTGCACAAATCTCCAAGCTAGAAAAGATTTTCTCAAAATTTCCAAGCCAGCTGGAATTTGGTGGGGATCACCTTTTTTTGGGGAACAGCTCGTGAGGTGCTCTTCAATAAATATATAGATATTTATAAACATGAAATACAATGTGATATATATATATATATATGTTTTGCAGGAGGTTGTTCCGATAGAACAGTTACTTCGCTGCACTAAGAACAGCGTCCTCAGCACTTCGCTCATCCGTCTGCTCAACCCGAGGAATACTCAACTTGCTTGCTCAATATTTAAGGTAAGTTTTTTTCTAAATATTTACGGCTGCGATCCATTTGCCCGTTTTAATTGGAACCAACCCATTTTACACCCGGACCGGCCCCTCACTTTTTTTGTACACATACAGTTAAAAATGCCGTCTATTGATTTTGTTTAAAATTGCTTTATGTCATCGATTCTGCTCATCAAATTTATTTTGTATTTACCAAATCATTACAACCTCCCATTAAGTGAGTTGTCAGATACCAAATAAGTATTTCATTATTTATCATGTATATATTCAAATGTATCGCTGAATTGAAATAGATAACAACATAAACAATCTACTGGTTACAGGATATTTGCAAATACGTGCGGCACTCGGACCTCAAGCCCGAATTCGGGTTTCTCCTTCTGCGCAGCATCATTGCGCATGGGATCGACCACGTGGAGCTACGCGATGAGATTTACTGCCAGGTAATACACTATTTAAATAATAAACATTACATTTTTCAAAATCGGACGCAATAATATGCTTGATCCATGGCGATTTCACGTCATGCAACCGTTATAAAGTAATGGTGTACGATGTATTTCTGACTTTTCGCAGTGCTGACTTTGCAATAACGTACCTATGCCTACATATAATGCCGAACCGATCCGAGGCACTTACAGTGATTCTGTTGAATCGCTTCTGCTTATTCCAAGGTTATATTTCAACATATAAACAATCAAGATATATATGCAAATAATTCAAGTCATATAACAAAATTTAGATAATAATTGTTTAAATTATCAAATGATGTTGCTATTTTTACGTATTTCAGGCGATGCGCCAGTGCAATGTGGGATCCGGAAGTGGCGACGAATGCACGCGGCGTGCGTGGCACGTGCTCGCGCTCTGCACGGTCGCATTTCAACCTTGCACTACGCTCAAAAAGGTTCGCAATAAGCACATTGGCATTCCTTCAATTGTGTAAAGATTGTTCCTTAATTTCTTCGTATGGTTTGATTATTGTGTGAATTTGCACTTTTTAGCAGAAATTGATAAATCTAATAATTAATTTAATTTGTAGTTTGGAATACAGTAAATGTCACTAAAAAGTATAAAGATACGCTATGAAAACCAGTTATCTAAGGATATACGATACCAACAATGTAATCTAAATCTGCAACTCTTTTCTTATTTAGTACGTGCTGAGCTTCGTGTACAGGCACTGCGAGAATCAGTCCGGTATTTCCAAGTGAGTATACGAAACCACGATTTATGACTCTTGCTTCTAAGTGATGAATGTATTTTCACGGTCCCTACTCAATAAAACTTTCGTGGATGCCTGGTACGTACATCTACGTGAAATTCTCGACGTTGCTTATTTCATTTTGTTACATTTTATTAATGGCTGTTTCTAATTGTCGGATAGCGAAATGAAAATGATAACGTATTCAACCTCGTGACAAATGATAAAGCTAGAATCTATATATTTTTAATCATACAAAGTCGAGTTTTGCTACGTTGTTCAAACGCATTTCGCCGGTCCGTGCTATACTATGGGCCATAGTGCATACATGTTCATGAGCCTGTAGGGAATGTGCAAAAACGAGGGCACTCAACGATTTATTTTTTCTTATATTCATCAAAATGTTTATTCTGAAGTTCCAAGCAAGCAATGCAGAAAAGCTATTGCAAGCAAATTTACAATCTCCTATCAGAATAAAGATTTCAAGAAATCGAAGGTGTATGAGGTTATTCTTTCACAGATTCGTTTACAGCGACTAAATTAAGATACAGGTACGTTGGTTTATGTACTTACAAACATAATTCTACAGTAAATTAATCGTTTCGAAAACAATCTTTGTTCTGTTCTGGAAAATTTGCAAGCAAGGAAGAGCTGCTACAAGAATAAACATTTACCCGAATAAATCGCTGAGTGTCCCTCCAAAAAGCGTGGCGGGATGATTACTCTGCGTTATTATCCATACATCACCGTGGCTCGGATGAGAAACAAATGGAGGCGCATCGCATTTTTGCCATGCCTTCTATGGGATACTAAGTCTTACTCGCTTTCGCTTTATCACCCTTGTTAAGTATCATTAGAGTACAACGCATTCATCAAAACCAACGCGTTGTTCCATACGTATAAGGTCAAATATTAATAAACACAAAAAAAACTTCTTGCATCACCATGGTATAGCATTTGAATAAGTCTATATTACTAACTATGCTCAGTCGTTTTTTGCCTTTGCTCATGTCAAATGAAATATATACATGTATACGACGGTGGCTGAAAATAACATTCCATTAAAAATTATTAGTGAACCATGACGTCATCCAAAACTCATGTCCAACTAGATTGCTGCAGTCATATTTTGTGACCTAACACTACATGTAGGTCATGGTAACTGATATTGTAGATTTAACCTAATCTTTAGGTCATATTTCTAGTCGTGGATGACGTCGCTGTTTATTAGAACTTATCACTAGCTAAAACTACCTAATGGTAACTAGTCATTGCATCATTTACATCTAAATATGACGGCTAGTTAACTGAAATATATGATATTGAATGTTCAAATTAAGGGTATTTGTATCATTAACAGATATGCCAAATTCAGTGCGCGGAACCTCACACTACCCTGTGGAAAACCGCGCTGCATGCCGCCATCTTTCCCGGAAGTCCAAGTAAGTCCTATGATGCGCAAAAGACCGAAAACTGCACATCTGCGCATATCAATGTTTTTTTTTTAAAGAAAATATTAAATAGGGCGCCATTCACGTGCAAATAGATATGAATCAACTTCTCATATCGTTCATAGGAATTTATTAATTGCAAGCCCAATTAGTGAATTACTTCAGTCGAGTTGTTAACGTCAGTATGCTCTCACATGACCTTTCGTGAACAATTTTGCAAGAGCATTAATGAGGTCTCGATGCTATTATTAGAACAAACCTCCTTTTATATCGGATGAATCTTGTGAGTTGTATAGATTCTGTATGGACGGCACAGTATATCCATTGATTCAGCCCAAGGGTCAGTGGCCATTTTGAGTGAGAATTTCATGTAAATGTTCACATCACTCTGTAATGTTACATTCTTGTGTTTATGTATCTGCTCTGACCGTGGATCTGTTGATATGTTTACATCCAATGTAATCAAAACAATAAATATGTGTCTTAATCCCTTATTCATTGTTGATATTTTTCACCATTTGCAATCCTTTGTATGGCGTTATATTACATCAAAAGAGTAGAACATTCGCAGCACATTATTTACATGTTGAAAAAACATGACATCGCATCTATTTTCGTACAGTACAAAAATAAGCAAGGATACCAGGAGCATTATGATGGTTCGATGGCTTCCTTATCCAATTACGCATAATATCAGTGGCCTTTTTTTATGTCCTATAGAATAACTATTCTGCTTAATCCAATTGCTGAAGATGTTTATTGCACGCAAGTGGCCAAAACCTAAATTAACCAAGTCATAATATCTTACTTAATAACCTTCGAACCAAGCCATTCTATGAATAAATATCTTATAATATAAATATGAATATCAATTTGAAGGAGCTAACCCCAATGATATAGTGTGCGTTGTACTTAATTACTCTAGAAATCAAATTATACAAGTACTCTAAGTTTTTTAAAGACCTAGCTATGACGGAATGTCAAATGTTGCTTTCTTTGCTTGCAAACATGTTTTTAAGTATTATCATTTTAAGATTGTTGCTTCATATGAGAATGTACATGACTTGAGAAGATCCTCAAATTTAATATAAAGTTTCAAAGTATAAAATCATTACTTCATTTTTGTTTACATATACATTAATCAAGTGCATTTATTCATAGTAAAGGCTGTGACCAACATAATTACTTATATTAATTTGTTCCACATATAGGCTGTGATCAACCTGAGTGATATGGAACTGAGCGTGCACCTGCTAGACGGACAGGTGCTTCCGGTGCACGTGGGGCTGCGCGCGCAGGTGGCCGATGTCTTGGAGGCGGTGCGGCGACAACTGGGCATGCAGAGTACCAGAGGATGGGCCCTGTATGAGGTAAAATAGTGTTATATTTCATATGTCGCGAAGGATCTTAAGGACAATATGTAAATCATGAATAAATGTCTAATACAAAAAATATGCCGTTCTTGTTTATGTTAATGCTCTAATTTGTTAACCGTACATCTGACGGTATAGTTTCCAAATCAAACATTTAGTAAAAAACGACATCTTAGAATACAATAGATTTGTTTATTATCCCTTACTACGTACAATAGTGTCATGACTCATAAATATTCCTGTAGTTTTAAATAGACATTTTTCGTGGACCGATATGCCTTTATTAGATAAAAATTATAACAGTCAGTCATCCCAATAATACAATTCTCTCGACTGATTGGTACCAGAGTAATAGAGAACTATAAAGGGCCCGAAAACGCCTCGTAAAGACCTTACTCAACGACCCTCGAAAGCACACCACCGAGGCTAATTTGCTTCTCCCATCTGGGGATTTTAAATTGCGTTCTCGGGCTTGCGATGGTTTAATCGCATTACGGGAAGCAGTGAGCCGAAGGGTGCAAAGCCCCATATCGGTATGTTGCGTTGTAAAAATTTAGCATTATAGAAGCCGAACCATTGAAAATATGAATAATATAGCTATATTTGTAGTAAGACGATATGCTTTTCAAAATTTTCCCATCAGCAAAATGTCAACACGGCTGTGTTCGAAGTCTTGGATTGGCCTTTCATAAGGAATCGTTAAACCATTTTTATACGATCCTCAAATTTTGAGCACCGTTGAAAATGTTACTCTGTCCCTTATTAGGTGAAAAAAAACCTTTATTTTAACTGGCATGTAATATCATGCTTACGTTAGCGATGTTGCGCAACGTCGTGCCACTGGTCCATTCGCGCGCCATATAGGATCCTCGCGCCCCAAGTAACAATCGCGCCATCAGGCGCTCACGCTTCACGCGCCATGGCTCATGACATTTACCCATAATGCATTGTTCATGGTTCCATAGGAGCAAGGGAGCATTATGTACGGTGTAAAAGTCGGCATCATTTTTATCAGTCTGTTCATTATTATAGATGGGATGTTCGGCATTGTGTCGGTTAGAGTCCATTGGAAGGTGTGAAATGACGCCATTTGACGCCGTTTGTGAGTGATGCTTATTACCCTAGCCGGATGGGAGATGGAGCAATAGGGAAAACATACAGTCAATTAGCCTTGGATATTGCCAAGTATGGCATGTTTTTATTGTATAATAAAAAACACTGCAAGGTTGAGAGCGAGCATCACTTTGCTCTACTTATGAAATTTTACAGCTTTACAAACGATGGATGCATGGCTCTCGTTTAACGGCAACTTAATTTTGTTATTTGCGTGCGATATACAGAAGACATATGTGTATTCAGTTGCTTAGACGCCCTTAAAACATGATCTAGGTCAATATTCTGGTGCCCAAAGAACCACAGACCCACATGCAAAAAAAAATGAAAAAAGAAAAGAAAACGACAGACGTATGTCAGCCGGTAGACACTCGCGCTTTATATATGTCACAGATCAATGGCTATATGGCGCCCTTTGAAAAATAAAACCGAATCAAGAGGAAAATGGAGAGCGATAAAAACTGTGACGGGATATAGGGCAAAGCCCAATCAGTGGAAAGTTGCTGTGTAAAATTAGCATAAAAGAATTGTTTTTATGGAGTTTTTGCGTCATGTGATTGTATATTCTCGGAATGTGATTATATTCTCATGAAATGTGTGTCAATGAACCGATATCATCCCGTTTCTTTAACTAGACATATATTTCAGTTCTAATCAGATATGTAGGGCACCCCGCGGTACATAAATAGTTCGAACAACAGCAAAATAATCCTTCTAAGCATTGAGCATCGTTCTAAGCATTGAGCAGATTGAGCAACCCGAGCTCTTCCTTCTCTTCTAGCCCGCTCGGAGAAGAAAGGGAATATATTTTGAAATTAAATCTTGAAAGCAACCAAATTACCAATCAAATATGGCATATATCAAATTATAATTTTACTCAATTTCAAGTATCAAACTAAAGAAATAATGAAAATACATTCATCGGATGACCACGCTGGAAAGATTTTTTCTCAAATTTTATAATCCAGCTGGGATTTGCTGGGAACATCTTTTGTGATTAACAGCTCGTGAGCTGCTTTACATGAAGTTTTAAAGCAAAAATTCGTCAATAGGCATTATTATGTTTTAAACGGTTGGGACAACATGAAACAATTAAATCCTAGTAACAACATGGAGTTAGGTGTGCTAATGCAACATTCACCCATTCATATGAAAATGTATGTGTCGGATGCAAAGTCACGTTTTCTTTGTTTCAGAGCACCCCCGAGTATGACAGACACATCCATGATGTTTGGTACATCGCCGATGTCCTTTCCAAGTGGGAACAGTGAGTTGACATTTCTGATTCCTATTAATAAGAATTCTAGCTATCATTGTCCTATGACGATGTGATTTTTACAACACAGAATGTATGATTTTAGTATTTGTATAAATGGTAATCATTTGTGTTGCTTAATGTTCCCTTCAGAACCCTTGTATTGATGTAACATGGAAGCTTGTAGCATTAAAATCAGCCATATAAGTATTTGTGATATGTTACCCTGATGTGAATATATAAGGCGTTTTATATTTTTATGAAAACCAGACACTTTATATGGGGTTTGCTCATATTTTTATTTAAAGACAAAACACTGATAGAGTGCATTTATTAAAACTAAATAAACAAAAAAAAATGATAATCTAAATATATCTTCATACTTCATCATGATGTTGCATGGGTTCATTTAGGAAACGATGTGCGTATTTTAAACGCAAATTGCGCGATTTGTTAAGCAGGTAACGTCCCGCCCATAACACATGTGAATTACTACGCGCCCCTTTTCTCTTTTGGGGACTTCTTTTTAGGCACCAGCGAATGCTAGCGGCTGCAGCACGGTAGACAAAATAAATAGTCCGCTACTGAGCTTGTGTGCTTGAGGGGCCACCATCGAAAATTAAACTTTCATTAAAACTCAAAATAGTGCATCAGGTGTCAAAATGTTTAAAATGTTTGCACTGAAACCTTACGAACCGGCCGATATCGTAAAAATACACTTCATTGATCATAACGTAATACAATATATAAATGTAAATGAATCCCTTTCTTGATATCACTGTTCGATATGTACTTTATAATTGAAACAGCTTTACCAAATAAATGTGATATTTTACACAGACTTATATGAGTTTATTTGTCGAATTCCATCGTCATGTTGCCGCTGTGCCTTTCCTACGTATACGTCAACTTTAATCGGGTTATTTTACTATGTTGGCCCGACAAACCTTAAATTATGTTATGAACACATTGAAATAGGTGCTAAGTGATGTGTTCATGTTGATGGTGGTCCCTTGGTTTCGAAATTTTAGGTGCACTTTAGCGCACCGTATGCGCGAAGCAGTT
The DNA here is from genome assembly GCA_001703475.1 of Hydroides elegans. Taxonomy (NCBI): domain Eukaryota; kingdom Metazoa; phylum Annelida; class Polychaeta; order Sabellida; family Serpulidae; genus Hydroides; species Hydroides elegans. The sequence goes on along the minus strand of LQRL01133601.1, from coordinate 4,972 downwards.
TTCTGAATTTTCGGTAGTTTTGACTATTTAGCAATTTTGTAATTTTAATATTTTGTAGAGTCAGATAAGGGTTGAAATGTACAGACTGCATGCTTGAACAATCTGTTATGCTAGGCATGAACAGTGAATTTTATTTTGAGATTATATTTCATTATATCAATTATATTCTTTTTTTCTGCTATTCATTATTTATCATATAAATCATATATTATAATCGTTAATCAATACCATATATTGTATCATTTGAAGTGTTAATACAAATGGACAGGTTAACATATGTTGGATTTTTAAAGCTATTAATTCAGAACATGAGGTTGAATTTTTATGTTTTGGTTATTTGTAGGAATATGCCAACCGGGATACAATGAATATGATATGTTCTAATCTTTGAAAGTGAAAATAATCTCTTGTAAGTTATTAGAATAGGATTCTATGTGATAGAGCGTTACATACGATCACTTTATTGTTTATTTTAACCAACAGAAAAGAGCGCAAACAACTCGAGGCGAAAATCGGCTTACTCGGCGCAAAAAGCAGCAGCGGCTCACCGAAAAAGGGCTCTACATCAACCTCATCACCCAAAAAGAGTTCCTCATCATCATCATCGCCACAGAAAAAGAGTTCCTCCTTCTCACCCAAGAAATCCTCATCATCTCCTTCCAAAAAGACTTCTTCTTCCTCTTCCTCCCCAATCAAGACTTCTGCATCACCAAAGAAAGGTTCATCATCTCCGTTATTGCTCAGTCGTTCGTTGACACCGCTTAAAGACTTCGGGAAACTCGTGTTCTGCAAACGCATATTTGAACGACTCCAGGATTCACCGCCAGAGGGGGTAGATGCGCATTTGCTGTATTCGCAAGCTGTTCACTACACGGTTCAGGTAATTGGAACGTTCTGGAAGGACATTTTTTTAAGATTGAGTAAAAGAATAGTTTAAGCAAAGCAACCATTAAGTGAGTATTCATTTAATATCATACAGTAACATGAACTATCTGTAATGGTGTGTTTATTCAGATACAGTCATCACAAGAGCGACCAAGAGGGCACGTAATAAATTGTATTAACAAAGATGCTTACCTGAATTTATTTACAAGGATATCTAGAAAGAGTCATGCATGCACAAGAATGTGAATACTTTGTGTGATGTATACTTCACTTTTACAATTTATAACTTTGTGACGAAAATGGGTAAATGTTCTTATTTTACCAGTTGGACGAGTACCACGTATCACTCTCTGCGTCACTGCATTTGGCTGGGCTTCAGGCACAGGTCGATCACGGTGATTATTCTCCCGACGCACTCCATAGGTAAGTCATGAGTTTAATTAATTAAAATCATAGTTTTTTTCTCATTACCATGACGTTATAGTGTAATGACATGGACGTCAAAATGTTAACATAAAGATAACCATTAATACAGCTTATTTTCTAAATAAACCAAGCAACGTCGTCATGATCCAGAGGACTGCTGTAAACTGGACACTAAGGACCTTTTCCCAACACGTTAGATTTTTTTAAATAAAAATAACATACAAATTCATAATTTTACCAGTAGAAATATAGTGTATGCGTTATCGGTATTTAACAGATATACGCACCCGGAAGACTACATTTGCGAGCGTTTATTGAATGCGCATGCGAGATCATGGAGCGAGGAAATCGCTGCAGCACATAAAGTGAGTTTCATAAGACACGATTTTATAGAATTCTATATACTGCGTCCCATTGATCAACTTGTCATAATTCCATCAATTTCTTTACGCTTTTCGGATATAGATTAGGGAACATATTTTAGACGACTTTGAGAACAATAAAGTAAATGTAAACTATAATTTCACTTCGATATTCAAAGATTGTTGCCTAAGCCCTCTTTTAACTGAAAAAGGCATACATTTAGTTACGTAATTCTAACAAACATGCAAACCTTGCGTCTGATTTTCCTCAGAAATACGGATGCGATCTGCGTACAAGTGAGGCTCAACAGCGCTACCTAGCGGTCGTTTCACAGTATCCTCTCTTCGGCTGCACCAAGGTGTTCGCTCACTATCGGGGCATCTGGCCGTATGGCGCTCAGACCGTGTTATCAGCAGACGCGGATGGGATCAAGTTCATTAGTATTCAGGTACAATGTCCTTCTCATGAAATCAAGTCTGTTCTGCCATAGTTAAGGTAGAAACAGTATTCGCATTTCTCTAAGATAAAATCACTCGAAAAAAATCAATCGATATGTACATTTTATTGATTGCATGGCATTTTCGTTGAAAATGTATACTCCCATTTACTTTTTAATATCGACGGTTGGAATAAGCGATCAAAATTTACGACAAGTGTTTTTTTTTCGATCCATGAATTTTATGCGGTAACTTTGTATGACTGATCTGATAAATTAAAATGACAATTATTGCATTCAATTTTGGCAGGAGAAGTACGTGTCGTTCAACTTCTACTACAGCGAAATCGAGTCCATCACCCTCGAGGAGCTACGCAACGAATACTATATAACCTTACAACTGAGTTGTCACGTGACTGCTTCGCAACAAAAGTGCTTCCTGTTCGAGTGCCTTGACCTTGAGGATTTCGCGCAGGTCATTGAGTTTCATTCGCCAAGACACGCCACGTGGCTTGAGGGCGGGAACAAGTCATGGCGGCACCGAAAGGTAGGCGTTAGATAAGGTGATCAGATTTTCTAGATTGTTTAGTAACATACGAGAGTGTCTGGGACGGATGTTATTGCTCCTTGTCTAAAATGTCATTTTAAAAGCAGCAATCAGGGTTCAATGTTGCTAACATTGTCAAGGATACGTCCGTGTTTATTATGATACTATATATACCATATGATGTGTTCTATAAAACCAGATAGCATATTGATGTTATCATACTACATATGACATTAATAACAGTTAATCAATCGGCATGTACCTTCAGTTTCAGGCACCAGAGGATTGGTTGCATTTATCAGACAGCCTCTCGGCGTGCAGGTTGAACCTGATCCGGAAAGGAGTCGTGCGAGCACCTGCTAAGACAGGATCTGGATTACTGCGAACTGCGCTTAGCAAGTAAGTAAAATAAAATATGTATAGTTTCATTCAATGTCAGTTCTCATTTAGAATATTTAAATAGTTCATCCTTCCTAGGCTCAAACTGTATTGACATCCCTCAAAATTCAGATTCTATTCGAGACCGCATATCCTGCCGCGAAGAACTTGGAAGCCGTTATATTTGAATCATTCAATTTAAAATATTACCGAAAATATGCATATTTTTAACCAAGTAGGCCTAAATCATTACATAGCAAAACGTTGGTCCCCACTATAATCAAAACCTATATTATCCCTTTCTGACAGACTGAGCAGACAGCCTTGCCGCAACACTGAACGCCGTATGCGTAGACCGATTTCCGATTCGGCAATCAATGGCGGAAACGGAAACGGAAGTGGCCGAGGGGGCGAGGCGAGCGAGGACGAGGAGGCAGGTGTGTCCCTCTTGGATGAGGCGGAGGCATTCAGTGGTATCTGGAGTTTTACGAAGACGCCGTTTAAGTCGTCGCTCTTAGCATCGAGTACGCATGAAATGGAGGATGTTGCGGCACGCATGTTCAATTCGACGCTGGTGTATGCGGGGCTGGAAACTTCAGGTAAGTAACAATTGTATGCTCTTAAAGATACAACATTGAAAATATATTTATTAGAATTGATTACACAATCATCATTTTTAATTAAATTAGTTATAAACAGTATCTCTCCCCTATCGTTTTGTCTTGCAAAAACATGTGCTATAACATTTATGCAGGCTATTGTATTTTAGGCTTCATAGTTTATGACATAATCATTGTAAATTTTCATCAATAAATGTCATTATAATATGATGATGTTGTAGACATGCTGCAAGCCATGGACCTGGTCATCGTGGTACAGGCCCTCATTATCAAGTGCATCGAGAAGGAGGCTCTGTGCAACGAACTCTATCTGCAGTTGATCAAGCAAACCACCGATACCCATCTCGGTAATCCGCGTTATATTATGAGATCGATTGAATTTGTTAATGCGCCATGCGTGGCGAATGGTTTTCAATAGCAACGTTACAGCATGGTTTGTTTGTGTTCGATTGCTCGTCAACTCCTTATTATGCAGGAATGTGTATTTAGTTTATACTGAAAACCATGTATATATTGTGTTTTGATATTAATGCTTCGCACTTTTATGTATGACAGTTGTAAAGCAAACGAGGAATATCAAACAGATGTTTATGTTATTCTCTGCTTTCAAACTTATTCCATTAAACTGAAATGTCAACCATCTAATTTTTCAGAGTGCAGCGAGCGCGCCATGGTCCGCTACTGGCACCTAATGACGATGGCCACGTGCGTTATGTTCCCGCCAAATCCCGCCATTTTCACCTACTTGTCACTGCACCTGAAACGACACGCCATGGAACATAAGACGGAGACAGGCAAATACGCGCTATTTTGTATCCAGGTAAGACTGAGCCCCCATTGAAACTCATACTTTCGATATACTCACCCATTTACTTAATCATGAACTATTCCAAATTTAATCTGAACAACTCTACACTTTTTCTGAAATAATCCGCCTCAACTCTTTGCGTACATCCGACGTACCCAAGTCGTTACAGTTTTAATGTTTCCATTGTAAAATGATAACATAAATATATATTTTTGATTTTTTTTTCATTTGTTTTCAACAGAATCTGTTCCGGACACAGGAAAATGGCGGTCGGCAGTTCCCACCATCGTTCAAGGAAATAGACTTTGTAACAAAAAGGTACAGTAATTTAATTGTGAACCAAGTTAAGTTATTGTCATTCCTACCTGTTTATTGTTAAAATAATTTTTATATTACATCACCGTTCTTTATTAAAGATTGTTTGATGCCGTATGATACGTTTATTTCTTTAATAACTTTTTTATTTTTCAATCTTTTAAAAAACAAGAAACGCACACTTATTTGTCTTG
>LQRL01133597.1:0-18316 GCA_001703475.1 Hydroides elegans | reverse complement strand
TTCAGTTCTTATTAAACAAGATTTTTTTTGTACAATATAATGCTACGAAATTACGTGTATAATTATGTTTAGTATTTTGTGTGAAATGCTTCAGTTCTTACAAAAAATCTATTACTACAATATAATGTTACTGTGATCACTATATATTACTATTTTATACTATTTTCAATCATTTTGTATCATAATTAATTAGCTTAAAGCGTGCAAAAATATATTGCTATAAGAATTATTGAAATGGGTATATATAGCTTATTCATGTTTTTGTTTCAGGGGTCTGACATTTATTATAAGAGTGTCAATTCTTCCAGTCAGATCCTTTTAGTTCCATGCGCTATAATATACAAATTTGCCTTGTATGATTTTCTTATACAACAAACAGATACTATAACTTGTATATTGCATGTGAAACTAAATAAAACATCATTTATCATTTATCATTTATCCCTCGCAACATATTATCTTGTATTATCGCCCGATGTTGTTGGCCTATTTCTGTTCTTGCGGCAGTAGTCACATAGATCATTCGCCTTCAAAATACGAATTTCAATTATGAGCGTATACTTACCTAAACAAAGAAGAATAACAACATAGATCAGCTACAATATTGCATAAATTTAATTTAGCTTTTGGTAAATAAATTATTCGGTTTGATAATAATTTATCCCGAAACAAAGTAAAAACAAATTCATTTTAGTTCGGCTGAAGATTTTATCAACCCCAAGGTTTGAAAAGCAGCTACGCGTTATTGGAAGGGGTGCAATTGTCTCTACTATGTCATTTCTTCTAGTATTCTAGTAACAATTGCTGGATATCAGCAGGTGTGCACAAAAACCTTCGCATATCGCCAATAGCGAAGGTAAAATCCATTTGGCGAAGGTGAACTGAAACACCTTAGGTTAATTTTTGATACGATTCAGATTGTTGCTTAAAATTTTTTATTGAGGCATCGTAGCTTGCTATCAATGACATCGTGTTAAACTGGTAGACCAGGTAATGTTATTATATATTTACAATCTTTTTGTGCATTCTTTGCTGACCACTGATCTATCTACACATGTCAACAAATTGACTTCGCGATAAAATTCATTGTGAAAGTTTGCTCGCGTCGTAGACTCTCGCACTCTCATGCCATAAAAAAAATGATATAGCAGGATTTAATCAAATGCGTACAAATTCAGTCGTTATTGTTAAATAATGAAAGGAAAAGCCTTTCAGGAAAATAATCACTGAACTTAATGTAGATAGTCTAGTCCACCATGCAAAGTGCATGGTGGTTTCAGGGCTGAAACTACTCCCATTCCCAATATGGGGCATATTTAGATAGGGAGCAGATTCTTGCAATTTGGAATGCTATTGCAGCTAGACTATGTACATTAAGTTCAGTTATTATTATTCTGAACTGTTATTTAAATGTTTAGCCCCCAGCTAACCAGTTTGGCTGAGGGCTATTGCTATACCCCATTACGTCTGTCCGTTCGATCCATCCGTCTGTCCATCCGTCTGTCTGTTTTCATTTGAGATGCAGTAGTTTGTCCGCGGCATTTCGGTATGAAGCATTTGTCCTAGGGTTTTGAAACTTCCCATAGTGACAGAATATATGTTGCAAATTTGCAACGCTGAAGTTTCAAATAGATCGACCAAAAATTGTTGAAATTACGGGGATTTGAATTTAGACGATTTTTTTATATTTATATACCACTTTGTCCGCGGCACTTAGGTATGCAGCCTCTGTCCTAGGGTTCTGAAAAACATTGAACGAATATAAATTGCAGAAGTGCGACGTCGAGGCTTCAGTTCGATCGACCAAACTTTTGCAAAATTACTGGGTTTGAACTTAGACGAATTTGAGATATTTTGGGATATTTGTACAGCACACAAAGATTACGCATATATAGTAACGTTGTGAGAAAGACGTTGTGAGAAAGACGTAGTGATAAGACGTTGTGAGAAAGACGAAGTAAAAAATACATTGTTAGAAAGATATTCTTTTAACCTGCTTCTTTCAGTCGACAAATATTCGTGATAAAGAATGTTTTGCATAGGCTGGAGGCTTTGCATATGTGATGCCTTTGTTTTATAATCGGTAAAAAATTACACTCTTTAAATAAAATTCCACAGTTGCATTTTAAATTCTTCTTCAGCGGTGAAATATACAGACAACATACACATTACTATTGTAGATATTCATATAGCTTGTCGCTTTTATTTGGACTGCAGTAAATATAATGGGACCAAAGGCGCGAAAGGCACATTTCTATGTATTTAAATTGCAATACAATCGCAAATAACGCATTTATGCGTCTTGGGATAAAGTTTAATTGAAAATACCTCGTTTTTTTTGTAAGCGTGTCTAACTTTTATTTCCTCCTCTTTCCATACATAAATATGAAACTTAAGTTTATTATTTCTTTGAAAAATAAATTTTTCAAGTATTTAAAAGCCACTATACATTCTTTACCAAGAATATATATAATTGTAGTTTTACCATCCAATTTATTATTGCGGAGACTGGAAGTATTTTTAGAATAATATGAAATGAAGTGGTGTCATTAAATGCGCCGGTTAATAACACAGAGCACCTGGTCAGCAGGTTATTTCGAAGTCATGGCAATTCGCTTGTATACAAAACGCCGGTTCGTCGATGCGTTTGACGATATCCATTTCGCGTTTCCATATCGATTGATTGTTTGGTCCGAGGAAAACGCACTTGTGAGTCAATATCGAGATAAGGCAGAGTCTCATATTCCGCCTCAACTAATTTGTTTCTGAAAATGAATTTGTCCTTAGATTCATGTCTTCTGGATCGGCAAAAGAGAGAATAACACAATGAAAGTACACTTTGCACTTATATCTACATTTATCTTTCAAGCATGCATTTTGTGCTAAACTTATATGGCTAGGATGACTATCCGAAAACCCGCTAAATACGTCATCATTTATTAGAGATTTAATATAAGAGCTGCCTTCAAAGAAATATTTATAATTGACGCTATTTTCTTACAATGCGCAGAAACGATTTTCGCATGACTGGTAGTAATTATCCGACCGGGTTGTATAACTGCAATGCCTTTGTATGTGCCTTTCCCTGGAATTGATCAGTTTGCTTGCCTTGCTGCGCAGCTCCATATCGATATAACTGTTTTGAAAAGAAGAAATATGTATTGTTTTATCTGTGAATTTGAACTTATATTTTTCTAAATTAATTGATTTTTACTTGATAATTTAATAATTTAAGAAAGGATAATGAACAAAATGCGTACTGATTTAGACTTGCAATTGGATAAGACATTGTGGGCTAAAGTTCATTTTTGAATAAAAAAAGACAAAATTTTGTTTTGGATTTCGCGTCTTCTAAAAATTCGCATATTTTTTGTACTGATGTGTTGCAAATAAATATACACAAATATATTTATTTTTTTTCAAAGTGTTTTGTTAACACCCTACTTCTTATTTTAAAAGTCATCCATGCGACTAGTCTTTGAAATATGATGTCCGACTCTTCCTAAATAAATAATAAACCGTGATATGCATTTGCGTCCATTTCTTAAATTCCTTAGAAGATCGAACAAAAATGCATAGCTATACTATTGTATGTGTCCTGCTTCATATGGATTACGATAATGATAAATACTCTTTGGCATAAAAATACAATTTCAAAACTAGAATACAAACCGGTATGCAAATTATGCAGATAGATCGGGAAGATAACATTGCTATATTGCATTTGTATAGTTGGGTTGGCATCAGCTAGGTGATAAGCTAGGTAACCATCGGTTTATTCGGTGAAATATCTATTCTGCTGGGATATCCTTGTTGCTGGCTTTATCACACAATAGAATAAACATTAAAATTTTCTTTTTGTTTAATATCAAGAAAAAAGGTAAATTAAATACAATGAGGGCTAAGCACGGGCTAAACTAATTTTTTTGTGAACTTTCAGATTGGCATGAAGCATTGAAGGGTATAAAATTTGCTGGCAGCATTGTGCTGGCAGCGATTTTCGGGCTTTCCTAGCTGGTAACCAAAGAATTATGTTTTCACCACTTTAAGCTGCAAGGGATTTCGTTTCATAACAAAATAAGTTATATTATTATCGATTTGCAAATCGTTTCTGGGATTCGAACCTGGGTTGCTAAACATTACACTTTGCTGTCACGCACCTTCACCACTCGGCCATAGGAGTGCTGTTGAATCTATGCTTTTAAATAACAGTTATAATTTAAAAATCAATAATTAGTGAAACAATGCAATATGCTAATGAAATGTCATTGAGTAACCGTATAAGGTAAATCGATAGTAAAATGAGAATGATTGTGCTTAAGTCTCATTGCAATCGGGAAAAATAATCACCGATAAATTCATCAGATATCTTAGTTATTTTGTTCATAAGTAAGATTCATTGTTTTCTTTTTTCGCGAATAATTTTTTAAAAGAAATGCAACATTTTTACAAAAGTACAAACATTGTCAATCTAAAGTTGGTAAAAGTCATTTTAAAAGAAAATTGCGTGTATATGAAGTCAAAGTGGACAAATGTGTGTACCTCTTAAATCAATAATAATAGTAATCACATTGTTTTTATCATTGTTTTTATCATTTGAATCCCTCACATAACATTTGAGTCCCTCGCAAGCTCGGGCCTCAAATGATATGTAGCGGGCTCAAATGATAAAATGCGGGCTTCAAATGAACACATCGGGCCTCAAATATCAGGCCCGATGAAACAACGTGATTGGTATATTAGAAACACTTCTTAAAGCTGTCGTTGGGTACTCTTGATCAGCGTTAACTTAACGTTGTCATAGTTTATTGCGTATCCATGCATCGCAACATGGGTAGATAATTTGAATAATTTATAAATGCTTAAGTCGCGATATACATAAATCTGCGGGATTCGTCATACTTTAGATAATTAAGAAATGTATTTATTTTCGTCAACAAAATATGCGCACTACAAAAGATTGATGTATCATCACAAAAGAGGGTGTTCAGTAATTAGTTATCATCACCAATCAACAAAATTACTGGTCTCATTACACACACTGGTCTCGGTGAAAACACTTCGGAAACGGCGGAAATCACTTCCCCAGCGCAAACAAGTAATAATTGTTTGAAATTACTTAATTAAAATCATAATTTCTTGTGTGTGCACTGAAGGAGGGTTTTCGATGTTTCCGACGTGTGTGCAATGAGATCAGCGTGTGTACAGAGACCAGTATGTGCAATGAGACCAATGTGTGCAATGGAGAAGTAGCGACGACGAACCGTCCTCCGCAAAAGCGCAAAAATTAAAATCACAGAAGCGATTATGACTTCTATCCTTTATTATAAATGTGGCTTTAAATGTGTAGCGCATATGCTCATTTTGTGCGAATAAGTCGATATTTGGATCCAAATTATTTATTTTGCTTGAGAAACGAAAAAAGCGACTTGCCTTCAAAACAAAGAGCGATAGGGTAGCTTTTTGAGTACAAAAGGTATAAAGGTACTAAAGTAACTAAGGAATACATTGGAAGATAGGGGTTGTTTAAGAAAAAAAACACAAAACAATTTCCAATATGACCAGGACTTAAACATTGATAAATAAATTGCTGAATCTAGCAATAACATTTTAAGAGAATACTTATATTTATCTTTATCTATTTTTTTTCAAAGATATGAAAGAAATCTTACCATGAACTCCGAATAATTATTCATAACTATGTTTAGATGTAAGGGCCGATTGGGGTGATTTATATAGCTTTTTACAAATCCGAAAAAAAAAACACAGGAGTGTTTGAAGGTGTTGTAGGTCTAGTTTTTTTAGAAGCACAACAACTCTTGCCAAGTCATAATAGGTTATTCGACTCTTTTGTATGTCTGAAATATCAGAACGAGCAAATATTGAAGCCGCCAAACATACCATTAGATTTATATTTATTCATGCTTGAAGGTGTTTTGCAAACAAAGACAATACCTGTTTAATGTTTGCTTTTCTTCAAGGTCAAATGACGATGATCTATGCCGAGAAATGGATGAACGGTTATTCATTTATTTATTTTTATTTTAGAATTCCTGTAGATAGCTTATATAAATCTGAGCGCTACATTAAACAATATACACTAATACATTACATAAAAGTAAATAATGCAATACTGATAATGATAATAAAATCACAGATACGACTATAATGCAACATATATGTTATTGTTAATACATTTCAAGCTTTACTAAAAGACGCTATACAAAATAGATCTGGTTTAAGTGTCTTCTTAAAATTATACTTACCTTATACATATAGAATCTATCTTAATATCACAAGATAGGTATTTAATCGGTTAATAATTCGTTCAAACTTTTGCATAATGTCAAGCAAAAATATTCTACTCTCTTTTTTTAACCTAGATAATGATAATTGTATTGCTGGATTCAGTTTACTGCCACTGTTGTATCAGACATGCGTCCTATATGGCCTTTTTTCAGATTTGTGTTGTTCCAAACGTAGATTTTTTGTGTTAAAAAAATCATATCCAACTTGCCTTTTTGTACTAAAGTCTACATTTTTGTACATGCAAAAATTGGCATTTTATGATGTCCTAAATACAACTAAATATATCGTTGGATTCTAATCATCACTCAACAGGGTATGGTTAAGAGCACCTATTGAAACTATGCTTATGGGTTTTAGACATAGAATTAAATCAAGCAATAATTCAAGAAATCCTTTTTTGATAGTAAGAACATGTCAGCATTGAAACCAGCCGTTATAAATAGAACTTTTTAAGACTATGTATAAATATGTTACAAATTGACTGAAAAAAAACATATATCATTAACAACAGTTCAAACCTAGATTGATCAACAATGTACAACGTTGCCATGGCTTTTAGTATTGAAATATGCTCAACATATTTATCGACACTCATACATGTTTATCAAAGTCGTAGCGTATAATGGTGAGATTAAGCAAAACATTTTGTACAGATTTACAGACGATATTCTTTATTCAATATTGATGAAGGACATGGTAAACTGATCCCAGCATGAACAGTTTATTCATTTCGATTGAACGTTTATTAAGTTTGTTTTTGGTCTCTTTTGGAATATATAGCATAGCTATACGCGCTTGGTATATAAGCAACCTACTCAATGCTCAATTACATTCTTAAAACTTACTTAAATTACGAATTCACAGGTAATGTTTTCGTAAAAAACATTTAAAGTTAACTGTAAACTGATTCCAGACTCTATATATGATTCTGGGCACCTCTTTTCAAACGTTTGGAAAAACTCAAGATGCAATAATATTCAATCAAAAGCGAACCGATCATAATGGACACGTATTCCTACAAACATTGATTTGTTGCTTGAACTGTATATTATTGTGTGACTAATATAGATATATATTTATCATATTCAAGCGCATATCTATGTAATTGCTATATCAAGATAGACATACAATAAACGCACTTTATAACTTTGCATCGTGCGGGCGTGCGGGCGTGCGCACGATAGGATTTAGGCATGGACAAATTTCGATTTAAGCGTGGAGTGTTTTAAGCGTGTGGGCGTGCAGGCGTGCGGGCGTGCGAGCGTGCGGGCGTGGATAAATAAACATTATCATGTTGAACTTGAATATTATATTTGATTTAACACATATAAAGAATGAATTTTTGATAATTTAACAATATTTTTACAAACACCTAGTTATTCGATTTGGCCATGCACCTTGTCATTAAGATTGCTTAAAGTGTTTCCTAAGTTTAGAAATAATATTTTGAGTTTTCACTTTAAGATGTTCATTGTAAATTACTTTGGCAGATTTAACTTATGATAGATGGACCTATTTAAATGTTTTACATTGTTATTCAATGTTGTCATTATTAAGAGAATATAACGCATTTACATTAACTATTTAGACAAAATAAATTATTCATTTTCTAGAGTAAATTGCAAATACTTCAACACTTAGCAATTATTTCTTATAATTATCTTAAGCGTAAATTTAATGTACATATTCTCTCTAACGAATTGGTATACATAAAATTATATTTCGATATTAGATAATAAAATGCTTAGAGATCAATTTAATCTTTATACGGGACACGTGGACAAAAACGAATTTAAACGTGGAGTAATAAGCGTGCGGGTGTGGAGTGTTAAGCGTGCAGGCGTGAAGTTGCAAAGTTATAAAGCGCGTTTACTGTATTACCATAATTAATGATAATGCTCCACTTACTGTCTTTGAGCTCCATAATTTATATTTTTGTTTGATCGACTTTATTTCATAGAAATATTGTTGACTGACGCATGTGTCTCGATTTTCAAAGATAATCTTTAATTAATATTAGATTCCAGTTATATCATTTGTAAGCATTGTTTAACGCATATCATGTTTATTTGCCTGAGACCGGGTTTTCTGGACGTGCAATATGAGTCTACTCTTTAAACAAAAACTGAGAAAATATTGTAAAGCATTCTAAGTATCATTGTATTATTGTGTTAGTATTGAATTACTTGCTTGTCAGTGATCTTTTCATAATTAAATTGTTGATGTTTCATCGGGGCAATTTTAGTTTGGTTAGTATAATAAACCAAAACAAACCATCGCGTTTAAGCCGAATTGGATCTTTGACGAAGTGCGAGGTCAGTGATAAGTGACTTGATAAATGAACAAATAAAGTAATGTAATAGATAAACCAATAGGCGTTCTATTAACAAAGAGGGTAATTTCAATATTTGGTCATCCGATTCGTTGCAGAATCCGATATGTTGCGTCAACATTTTTGCATTTTCCTTATACTGCATTGGGCACTATATTTCAACCTATTGATATAAAGTATATACTAGCGGCAATTTGATATACGCTTTTATTTGACATTAAAACAGGTTTAACCGGTAAACTATCACGGCAAAATTGATATATTGTTTTGTATCTTATTTGAATTCCTGTTTAAAGCAGCAAATACTTCCCTTTATATATCCTGTGGTATTCTCAGTTGGTTTTTATCATACCTAGTGAAACAATCCATTGTGATGTATAAATAAGCTTATTTTCAAGACGCATCAAATTTTCAACATCATTTTGTTATCAGCATTTTTTCAGCAAAGAAAACAACTCGTGAATTAATTTTATTATAACTCGTTGTGGTTCAATACAATTTTGGTATAAATCAATACACCGAATACATTTATTCACGTTTTGAAAAATGCAAAATGATTTTTGAACAGCAAAAGTCTTGTCTGGGTGCGCCTGTTGAAATATGGTGTGACTGACTCTTGAATTTTGGAAAGGAATAAAACGAACTTTGCCCTTTACGATGCATCCGAACATGAGTGGCAATACTTATTTACCTGGCGATACAAAATTTTATTGATGTCATTTAATCATGGAAAAACGCACCCTTAATAAAAGTAAATGTTGCAAATGTTTTAGAGAAATTTCGGAATATTTTTTTGAACTAAATTGCAAACACAAGTTATGCACAAGGTGTACAACACAGTTAAGAAGTGGAAATAGAATTGTATGCCCAACTGGAATATGCGTCCAAGTGACTCAGAATGTACCAAAGAAGCAAAGGATCAAATCAGAACAAAGTTCTCGGCCTCTAACGGCTGCTTTCACGTCTATCATCTCCCAATATGAAAAGGAGATGAAGAATAAAGAAAAAGCATGTTTTAGAGAGATATCACACCTTGAAAAAGCTGTAACTAATCTAAAAAAGGAAGAGAAAAAACAAATGGAGGATATAAATTGCGTATTTAATAAGCGAGTCAAGCAGCTAGAAAATCATTATGGTGGGCTTAAAAGCCAAGCAAGAAACTTCTTTGAAACACGTGAAAGACAACTAGAACAAATACTAACTGCTTTAAAATCTATTATGGAACAGATAAGTGAAGAAATAAGGGATTTACACGAAACTTTACGGGGAGATAGAAACCACGACCAGATCGAAGATATAAGAAAAAAAACTTCAGAATGCGCGTATCCAACTGTTGAAGTAGATATGCCGGTTTTTCATATGAAAATAAAAGCGAGTGAAGGTTTGGATCTTTGTGACTCAATTGAAGTTGAGGCTCCTCCTCCTACCTTTCGAGCTTTTAATATTGACGCTCCACCACCTGTTCTGGAAGATGCTAACTCAAAGGTAACAGTCGTGTTTATTTTGTCCTAGTCAGTTCATATTTTCCAGTCAAGTCAGCCATTTCAGGCAGCACGTGTGTCCTTTTTCTGTATAAACACAAATCATTTTAGCATTTTTAAAAAGCTGAACAGTAATTTGTACTGAAGGCTTCAAAATAATTATGGCATAACCTGGACCTTAAAAGTACAGTCAATAAATTCACAATATGTTTCGTTTGCATGTATGATTAAATTGACTGAACTCATAGACTTGACTGTAATAAATTAAATGACAGAGAGAAAAGAAGCACGGTCAATAGTAAATCTCTCTTAAGTGTATTTTTTATTCAAATTCGAATTGAATACTTTTAACGTGTGCATTATAAAACATTCGTTGTTATATATGGAAAGTAATATTTAGTTTTAAAAAAAACTTGGAAAAATTAATAGAACGCACTTTTGCGGAATCATGCTCAGACAACAATAACAATTGCATATTTTTTATCTGGCTCTATTTTCATAAAACATTAAAAAGAAACTACTCACTCGCATTTTCTAATATCCACCCAAGATCATATGCATGGATTTATCTCATAACACTTGGATCTAATTACTATAATAATAGGAATGCGATCTAGAATGTGTATCGAGCGCGCAGTGGGTGCGTCAGGAGCATTCGGTGAAGTTGCCTAGCAACCCTACCGGCCTCCGTCTGCTGAACAACAACGAGCTGTGGCAGTGTCATAATAGCGGCATAACCGTTCTCGACCCCGAGCTGCGGACCGTGCGTGAGATAAAGAGCGAAAGTGACAGCGGCGACATGGGTAACGTTTGGAATGTGACAGCGCTGCCTGATGGAGACGTCGCCGTGGCGGGATCGTATGGGTTATTCCTGATTGACCACAAAGGTAAATGCATAGTAATTGTTCAGATAGAAATTGCAAGGGAAACTGACAGTGAGAAAAGGGCGCCGCGTGGGATGTAGCAGCTCTGCCTGATGAAGACATCGTCGTGGCTGGATAAAATGGATTGTTCCCGATCGACGACGGCAGTGATGATCACTTTTGCCATAATCATGAATACGATATCCCGTTTTTTATATATGTTATATATATAATAGTGTTATAGTAGCAGCTTATAGTAGCAGCTCTTACGTGGAGTATATAATTACGTTTACGATGTAGTTAAAATATAGATTATATAATTCGAGGCGACAGTTTCAATGTTATTGAAATTATACATATCAAGTGGTTGGACAAGCTATGATAAATATTACCTTAATGAGTTTACATATTTATAGCTTTATTTGTTTATTTATTTTTATATTATATGGTAAACACAACAACGCTAAAAGTATATTTCAAAATCTTCAAAATTTCAAAAAATATGTTTCAAAGTTCACCTATATATGAATAGATGTAATGTTTACAGTTACAGGGACGAAGCGGTGCTGCATCGACGAGGGCTACTTCACCGGAGTGGCCGAGCACGATGGCGCACTCTACGCAGCGGAATGCAAAGGCATCATTCGTGTGTACAAGCAGACAGGCGGATGGAAGAAGTGCCGTCGCATAAATCTCGGGTGTCGGTCACAAATCATAACTTTATTTATACATGACAATATGATATACACATGTCTCTTTGACGATGCAAAACTAATGGCATTCAGACTATCGGGGGAGCAGATGGGGTCCTGGGGTAGCATGGGAGGAGAGGAAGTGGGCGAGTTTGAAAAACCTTATCTGTGCATAACGGGCGACTCAGTGCTAATTGCGGACAGTGACAACAACCGCCTGCAAGTGCTGAGTGACGATCGCAAGTGGAGCATGGTGACGTTACAGCCTACCGTGGAGGCGCCATCAAGTGCGTTGCTCCATAGCGGCAAATTGTTCGTGACATCATTTCAGGATGACATGATATATGTCTATGACCAAAAATAATGTTTCGAAAACACAAATTTATAGTAAAGAAACGAAAGACACCTAATGTTTCTTTTGTATTATTAATTTATTAAACATGTATATTTCTTTTCATGATTTGCTTAAAATCCGTCTAGCAGCCTTGGAAAATTTAGTTTATATTGTACATAACAACATAAAATGATTGTCGTATTACCGATGTAATAATACATATATACTAGCTACAAATTTCAGAATTATGGTATCACATTACTTCTGAAGAGTATTTTTGCATGGACCTTTGAATGTAAAATTAATGACTAGTTTTCTTCATCAGGTTGATATGCAATACTTAACACGATTAAACCTAATTTGCATGTTTATCATTTAAAAAAATACCATTCACACCATTTTTACAATAGATATTGCAATCATGCGTTACTGTGTGTGTTTTTCTCCCATACAGATATCAATCTAAAAAAAACCATATGTAATAGTCATATGAGTAGACTGTGCCATTTGAAACTGCTAATATATACAAAGCATCATCAAAATTTAATATCAATGCATTCAAAGTTAACCGCTAAACACAGTCAATATCTTCATTCTATATTCCTAATTAACAATAACTTTGCCCGGGGCAACTTTGTATACTTTGAGTCTCTTAATGAGGTGTCCTTTGATTTGCCCATTTTCTCCAAATACGCATCTCTGTTCGACCAAGAAAGTCTGTCAAAAATCACAATCAAAATATTACGTAAAATAAATATGTAAGCATATGTTGATGTAGGCATCAGTTAACAATATTGAATTTAATGGATTTAATAATATATATTTTTCTGATGCATGGATGTCCTCCGCGCTTAGTTAGAATATACACATATGAATAAAAAATGAAGCAATGGTTATCACTAATTGAATTAATGACCCTACTGATGTTTGGTGAAAACAGGTCTCTGTCGTAAACTATGATACAAAATACATCTTCTTTGGAGTTACTGATGAACTGCATCAAATGGTTCTTTTTTTGGGTTGATAGCATTCGCGATCACTTTAGTGTTGTGTTCTGATGCACCCATGCAGACTACACAGTACGGGTTGCTCTTACAAATAATCATGGAAATAAGGACACATAATAAGTTGATTTATGATTTACTGCATAACAATTTAATATTAAAACATTTGAATAAATAGTAATAGTTGAAAAACAATGATTTAGGCTAAAAAACCAATATAGAATAAATTAAGTCCATGCATGATTTTTTTAACTGATCCGGATACCTAGTGATTAGTCAATCACATTAAGAATTAGCGCATTTATTCATTTATTTACATTTTGAACATTTTCACAACTCATCATTTCAAGTATATTCAGAAATAATCTATCTTAATAAAATCGACAAAGACCTTTTTTTCTCTCAAAAACCATTTGGAAATAGCTTTTTTAGCAGCCAAAAAATATCCTACCAAAACGGATGTATCACAACAAAGAAGATGTAAAGCAATTAAGTACATAGTATATTATCACGTTGCGATATAACTAAAGAGCAATGCAATGTATTTTTTTCCGGTCTCTCGAGCAGTACGCTTGGCCTCCTCGAGGGTAAGACCCGTCTATTGGGTGACGTTGTCACTCCATTGTATTCTTTATCACCTCTTCCGCGCTTGCTCTATATACGCTCCTGTAGATATCTTTGCAGGGAATTATGTATCACGACATGGCCAAAAATATGATCGCTATCTTATCACTATACAATCTTGTTACAATTCTCCCTTCTCACGATTCATTCAATTCAAATAAAGGTCAGACTTTTAAGTCAATAACAAATGAAGTTAAGCCGCTTTTTTACCCGAAAACGAAATGCAAAGCAAAAAGAATTAACTTATATGTTGTTTTGTAGCTTTGATTTTGTGATTTGGCCGATATTTGAAATATTTTGTATTCATTATACGAAATGAAAAAGGCGACTTGTCAAAATTTAACGAGCAATAAGGTAGGATTTTGAATGCATTAGGAATGCATTGATAGAAAGGGTCAACCAAAGAAAGCAAACACAAGAAGTGCCTAATGTGGCAAGGTCTTTACAGTTGTATGGGTAACAGGGTATCTTAGGTAATAAATACTTGATTAATTGCTGAATTCAGCAAAATGATGATAGAAGAATAGTTGATATATGATTTTGAAAGATATGAAAGAAATCTTAGCAAAAACGGTAAGGCATGAACTCTCTTCGAATTAAAACAATAAGTTAGTTTAGCTATAGGGGCTAATTTGGATGGAGTGTCGCTTTTAACGGAATCCTCAAAACCCAACAGTGTTTAAATGAGGCCTAGTTTGCCAAAAGGCCCGTGTCAAGTGGATTTAAGAAATTTGACTCTTAAATGTATCAACTTTCAGAACGAGCAAATATTTATGCAGCTAAACTGATCATTTTATAAATATAAGCTTATGCTTGAAGGTGTTTTTTCTCAACAAATATCATACCTGTTTGCTTTTCTTCAAGGCCAAATTATGATGAATAGTACAGAGAAAAGCATACGAAATATTTGTACACAATAGATTTCTAAGTCCTCTGGCTACATCCACTCGGCGAAGCCACATTCTTATCATGTCTCCTCGACGTCACTACATGACGTCCTGTTTAAGTTCATTAGCGGACGTGTATGAAAGTTTGTCGCAGTTATTTTGTAGACATAGCATCGCCGTTCATATCTGACATAGGAAGAACGTACGTACGCAAAAACAAACGTCCGCAAGTATTATAAATGCAAATTCCTAAACTTGTCCGTGATGGGACGATTTTAGAACGTCCTTTTATTGGACGTAGTTTTTATTATAAGCACATGTTTATTTAAATATCAGAATCATTATTTATATAGAGATATCATGTATATACATATTCACGGAATTATATATTCATCTAAACTAGCATATCAAAATTTTGAAATCGAAACATTTCCAACAATAAGTCTTAATTAAATTTACAAGGGCATTTCCAATCCTCTCAAGATATTTCCAACAATAAGTGGTCTAAATTAAATTTTAAAATGATATTTTCAATGCTCTTAAACAATAAGCGCCTTTATTAAGTTCATCTTTTAATCAGGTCCAAAGAACATCAGATTATGACCAGGCGAACAAAATCTTGAAATAAAAACATTTCAAACAATATATATTCAAACTCAAAAAGTGGTCTAAATTAAATTTACAATTTGTGGAGATTTTTTTAATGCTTTTGAACAATAAGCGCCTTTATTAATTTCATCTGTTAATCAGGTCCAAAGAGCGTCAGATTAAGTCCAGGCAAAACAATCTCCTTACAACGCCACATTGCCACGTCATGTTAATCCCTTAAACATCGATAAATATATTATACACAGTTTTTGTGGGCTGTGCCCAAAGCTTAAAATGCAGATAGAACCCCAAAGTTTTTAGAAATATACAATTGCAATGCATTTATGTGGAGTAAGTTCAAGCTCACTTGAGACACAAAGCCCGAGGCATCTCTCAGTATAATGCCCTGTCATTCACATGCGTTCATTAGATATGTTCATCAATGTTCAACACATCATACAATGACATGATATAGGCATTAAATTTATTGCTTTAAAATCTATTATAGTGATAGAAATTTAAAAATAAAACGATAAAAAAATCGAAATAAACTTTTATGTGGGTGATTTTTAATACACAGCCACGTCAAGTAAAAATGGCATTTCCACAATTTTTTTTTTTTTTTTTAAAATTTCCACAATTTGATTGACACGAGACATGTTAAGATATTTTATTTGAATAGATCACCTGAAATTAATATAGATTATGAACATAATTATGTATCAAATGAAATTCAAGCGTTTGTTTCTCATGCCATATTTAGATTAGAAGCAAATCCATGTGTAGTTTTGAATGATAAAATGCTATTTTTTAAAGTAAAAATTATATTATGCTTGCTTACATTGAAAGCTCAGGAACTGAAAGAGAAACATTTGTTTGCAAGATAGGATGTTTATTACCCTCTGAACGTTCACGTAATCGAGGGAATTCCTTTATTCCATTCTTATATGTTTAAGGCCAAGTTAAAACTATTCTGCCGCGGTGCATTAATTCATAAGCATTCCTTGATGCATATCATGTTTATTAGTCAGGGGCTGGACGTACTGGACGAAAAATTTAGTCTAGTAAGTATATAACTTGTGTGCTAATCAGAAAGCGTAAATAATAACCTCAAAGCACTGATTCATATTTCCACACAATAGCAAAATGGAAATATTTTATGATAGGTATTATCTATGAATAGAAGCTATTATCATGCATTCTTAGAATTGTATTGCGATCTAATGAATTGCGCTCAAAAATGATACCTTGATAAATAAAATGGTTTGTGTTTTCCTGGGGGATGCCTCAGGCGTCTGAACGAATTGAAAGTTTGAGGGATTGTGTGGGAAAATATCAATGAATTGAAGCATGAAGTAATATATAATAATATGAATAAACGATTAAGCAAACTATTGACAGAAAGGGTAATTTCAATATTTGTTAACCTGGTATATAATTGACTCAAACTGGATTCTTTGTTAAGAGGTCATTTGTTACGTTAATTATTTGGCATTTTCATTATTCTATATTGCCGACCAAAATATTTAGGGTTTTGAAGTATATTGTTAACTCCAGGCAATTTTTACATCACAGTTATTTAACATTACACAGGTGAAACAAATAAACTATTACGAAAGGTTTGATATCACTTATATTTATATTTAATGCACAGTACATTTTAGAATAGCAAAGGTTTCCCTTGATATCTGAATTCAAACATAAAAGTAAAAACAATTACATAATTTATATACAACATATAGCATGCATAATTTATATACAAAAGAGATAAAGCACCCTTAAATCTCAAATAAAATAAATATGTGGTATTTTGAGTTGTATTAATTTTCATTACGCAGTAAGCTCTTGCTCTATCATTTTTATTCATAGTTTTTAAAACACTGTATTGAAATCGCCATGTTATAGCTTTTCGCAGTAAAAAATATTTAAGGGATGTAAACAAAATAAATTGATTAAATCTATAAACCTTAAATGCAATGTATATACATAATATCAATGGGTGTGCCTGGTAGAATAAATGCTCAGTATTGTATTACTTTCTCTTAAATATTGCCTCACAGGAATATATGAGCTCATTGACCTTTATGATATATCTTCACTCGCAAGATAATTGAGATATTCAATCTAATCAACAAATTTACTGATTTGAATGATGGGGAGACGCACCAATAAAATAAACAAATGCTTCAACTGCTCTGAAGCAGTTTCGGAATATTTTGAACTCAAATGCAAACATAGGTTATGCACAGAGTGCATCACAAAATTGAGAAGTGGGAGCAGAATTGTGTGTCCAAATAAAAAATGTGTCCAGTGTAGAAGGTTACGGAGTAGGGAAGGTGTAGTCGGAAGGCTAAGAGATGACACAGGCTGTACATTATAATAATGATAAAACTTTATTACTCTTCAAACATGGACGCGGCTTGGCTTCTTGTTTACAACGGAAGTACCAAAGCTATCGTCATAACATTTATGCACATAATCCACATCTCTCCTTTCAATAAAAGTAAACTACAAACAGTACTAATATGAGTTAAAGCACTTAACTTAATACTAAAGCTACAATCTATGAACAGCTACGCTAACTACAAACACACTTAAACTATCAAACCTTTAATGTCTCTGTAAGATGTCTTATAAGGCAATTAGTTGAGTGTCGATGTTGAAATCACTGTCAAATCGATAGGCATTATCGCTCAGCTAAAATCAAAGTAATAAATAACTACAGATAAGCTTCGAACTTATAAAAAACATATAAAGTAACTAAAAGCTAAACATATATGAAACTTAATATGCAATATTATGACTTTAATAAGAACTTTATAAGAACTTTTATATCACTTCTAATGTTCCATCACTATGTGAATGTTCATGTTTTCTTCTCCTTTAACACATAATTACACATTTAAGCATATTTTGGATTTGGTTTTCTAACTCTACCACTACGTGAGACATTTGTAATGTCTTTCTTTTCTTTTACACTCTTTGAAGGAATGTCAATAATGCTTTTTTCTGCACTTGGAATAGAAATGCGAACATTTTTAGCTTTATCAGAATTGTCAACAGTGCCACTTTCTGGTTTTGGGTCCTCGTACGGAATCGGGCTACTCGGAATAACTGCGGGTTTCGGAGTTGGAGGCTCATATTTCTCAGATACGGGTAACAATTGGCGTCGATTGCGTCGGTATTGTTTATCACCTGATTG
>LQRL01133580.1:7386-22596 GCA_001703475.1 Hydroides elegans | reverse complement strand
ATATAAGGGGGGGGGGGGGGGTTGTATAGGGTTGCAGCCAAGCAATTAGGGTCAAAGGGGGAAGTGGTAGGGGGATGGGTTGTAAGGGGTTGGAGCCGAATTTTCGACCCCGGGGCCCAGTGACTCTAACCCCGACCCGTCGACCGGGGACCGTCCGTCAGAACGTCCCTTTCTCATCCTACCCGCACTTTTCCATATCTAGTTCGACTTTATAGCAATCACACTTATGTCCCCTACCCTGGGTCTCGAGTAGCATCCTCCGCACATATCTTCCTAAGTGCAGACCAACCCCCCCAGCCCACCTTTGTCACTGTCACCCGTCTCGAATTTATCAATGCGTTATCGAGATAACGCTTGATGACTCACGAATGCTTCGTAACGTTCTACTCAAAGGTAAATTATGAAGTAGAAGTCTTGTTTATTTTGTTTCATTAGAGCACATGGGTCAAAAACTGGTTTAGTTTCACTTATCAATAATGCATTATAGTTGGCGCGTAAACAGGTACCTATCACAAATATCTTATAATCCAATAATGTGAGCAAAAACGGTTTCACTACAAAGATCCCGTTACATATATTGGAAGGCAAATGAAGATAAGATCTATATAAAAATATGCTTTAATCAGATTGACAACGGCTATTCATTCCCTCCCCTCATCACCCTTATGATGAGAAGGGCAAAACATATTCAAACACATTATTGATAATTTGAACTTTTTAATTATAACTAAATATATAACAGTTATTTCACTCTTCATAGGGGACCGTTTAGAGAAAACATTTATGAAGTGTATTGTTTAGTGCTCGGGACCTTGAAATATAGAAATAGTTTGGTTTGAATATCAAACTTTAACTTAAACATTTTTTTTTGTAAAAATGAAACAGTGCAAAAATAAGAATTTAGACCAAAAACGATTCGATCTACTCTGTAATTTATATAAACCATGTTCAAATTAACTGTGACCTACTTTAATATATTTAATTCGTAAATGTGAGTTAGTCCCCCTTTCCCTCTTTACTAGAAATAGTGGAGGGTGAGGGGAGTTCCAGTCCGTGCAAAGAACCACGATGCATTGGTCCAGTAAAAAAAGAAAAACTGTTATATATAGGTAACCCAGTAACTACCAAATCAGACAGAGGCATAAAAAACTGATGAGATTAGATTTGATGATAAGATGTGAAGATAACCATTCCTGTGACTCTTGATTGGAAAAGATAAGCAATGTGATATTTAATGTCTTCCGCATCATTTGATAGTCTTAGAACCCAGGCTACCCCTTGTCGATATAACATCCATTGAATCGAATAACCGTATAAGTTAAACGACGTTTTTAAACAACATTATTTCAAGAAACCGAGCATCAACAATGGTTTTATTGGCAATCAAATATCAAAAATTTTAATTAGAATAAAAAAAATATATATTTTCAACTTAAATTTTCATTTAGTTAAAATTTATAAGGTAGAGAACAAATCTTGACAATTCTTGGTAGAAGGAAAATCGAAACCTGACTGAGAAGTTTAAAACAGACGCTTTTCACAGAAACTGGCAGGTTTCAATATGACAAGGTAAGGATTGAATGAATGAATAGCTTTTTGGGTTTGTAAATATGCAAACATATATTTTTGGTAAAACTAAGAAAAAATAAAAGCTTTCGTAAATTCTTAAAATGGTTCTTAACAGGTTAGAAGAATCCGGTAACATTTTGTATAAACCGATCAAACCCATGGCTAATGGAATAAAAAAAAGGTTAAAAGTATATTTTATCAGGAAATCAGGAAAAGGCATTGAATATCTCAAAACTTAGCCTAGTTCAAAATATTAAAATTCTATTTAAGGATGGATTTTCAAATATCAAAAAGCAAAGCCCAAAGTACAGATGCCATAAAATTCCGTTTATCAATTCAATATTAGTGCATAAAAGCTATGGTTATTTTTATACTGCGTTTAAAAAGATAAATCAGCAAATGACTGTAAATCTCACTAAGACGAAGAGATCATGCAAAACGACATTATAAATTGTTAAAGTATTCAACAACATAATTTATAAAAAAATTATATTTTTTTAATTTGTAAAAGTTAAGCACGATCGATGTTTTATGTAGACTAATTTATTTGATGATGTTTCATTACCTGCAAGTTTCCATTTATTTAAAATTGTTATTTGAATTTTTAAAAAGTCATATAAAGGCAGTATAAGTTCCTGGGAACATTTTTCCTGTATAAACCAAAGCGAAACGAGTAACGCTGTGTCCGCCAAAGTTTATGAAATCGCAGCGAAATTGAAAGAAAACATAGTAATTTATTTATCGCCTGCGATATGGATTCTACTATATTTTCTTTCAATTTTGCTGCGATTTCAAAACATGCCGCTGGTCAGCATAATGCTGCGGCCACCGAAATCACAGCGAAATTGAAGAAAATATAGTTATAGTTAAAACCGCTGGCTAAGCCTAATGGTGGCCTCAGCATAATAGAATAGATTATTACCGGTAGCATATACATTATAGACACATATGAAATGAATGAAAAAGTGTTTAATCTAGGCTTTAGTTAAAAAAAAAACAAAAGGATGGCACTTAAGCATCCCCGTTCATTTCTATTTTTTTTTTTGGCGTTTGGGTTTGTTTCAGAATCTTATCAATATTTGATATTGTTATTGCAATATACGCAAATTATCTGAACAATGTACCATCAAATTATCAAAACAATATTCAATCATCAGATCTTATAAGGAGCTCTTTCAAATATTAAGCGAAATATATATGTAAATTATTGTTCGCATAGAATAAAAAATAGGTGAGGCGTTTAAACATCAACCATTCTGCGCCATACGACAAAAAAAGTAGTCTACAACAACAAAAAAGTGTCACAGTCAACGGATTTATTTTCTATTAAGTGGCGGTTATATGTTTACTTACATAGTTAAATTTGAAGATCAATCAATATAAGGACATTGATGTAAAGTTTTATTTCATATAAAACGTTGTTGAGGGCTGTAAGTTATTACATGGTTTTTAAAAGGGAGTGTTATAAATGGAACGAATTAAAATTAGATTGTTGATGATGTAAATGAATTTCCGTGAACTTGTCAAATTCAATGTATCAACCCACATGGTCATTTTGAAAAATAAATTAAGTGTATGAAACCTCAGAGCTGAATAAAATTAATATTTTTTTAGTATCCTGTTACGGATTTTCGGAAGCCGTAACAGGATACTAAAAAACTGAAAAGATGTAAATAACAAATAACCTGTTATGTATAGCCCTACAAAATGCTGTTTTTGAAAAAAAGAACGAAAAAAAAAAAAAACATAACGGTAATTAAGCCGATAGAGTTAGAGTCTCTAAATATTTTTCGGTTGTCCCTCAGCGAGCCTTGTGCTCGTATGTTCTAACATGTGAATTATAAGCGTGAAAATCACAAAGTTCTCCGTATAATAAACGTTCTATTTAGTTGAAAACTTTATGCAGGGATCTCTTAATATATAAAACAACAACGTTTGGCAAACTGCAGCTAATTAATTCAGGCTTTGACTGGGTCGCCTATCCGTCATCCGGTTTATGGCTCGTGAAATGCCCCGAGTCAACTGAAAGAAAAAAGACACCGAAAAAATGGCAGCACGCGACTGTTCGAAAAGGGAGAATATATTCAAATCGGGTCAAAACACATCGCTGAAAAAAAGCTTTCCGTAATTTAGAAAAATGATTTCGTAAATACTTTATGAAGTTTACACCTGTGAATTGTTTTTGTTTTCTCGATTCGATTTGCAATTTGAATAAATTCGAAATCGTTAGATAAAATTTTGTTTTTAAATTAATCGATTCTTGGGTTTGGAGATTGTTGTGCGTAACCCTTTACTTGTCTTTGTTTCATCAATTATGTGCGAAATGGCCATAACCGTGAAATAAACCCGAAATAAAACGAAAATAAAGTGCTTATTTATTTCCTATTAAAATGGAACTTTTAGTCAAAAATGGGGTTTATGGTCGTGAAAGATATTAATTTTGAAAGAAAAAAGTTATTTATAACGATATAAGATACCGTTTTCCATACTGAAGAGAATAAACCGAAATAAACGGGATTCCCTCCATTCCCTTTTGAGTTTACTAGCTTCGACCGAATTAGGACTTGGAACCTTGAATAAGGCGACAGACCTTTCATTTCGCTCAGCCCATCAGTCATAGAATTGATGAACAAGCCACTGGTTGTGTTATCTTTAATAATTTTATATCGTATATTTCAAATCATTTGATTAAATATGTGAAAAGGGTTTTACCCGCTCCCCATTCTTAATTGAAGGATATAATGGGCCTGACATAAAGATTGCAAATTGTGATCGGAATATTTCAAGAAAATTTGCGAAAAAAATCTATGTACCGTTTGACATAACTAATCGATTTAATTGATTGCAGAGATTGATATCTTTCTTTGAGGAAAAGACTGGTTATTTGTCGAATTTCTAGATTTTAATATGCGACTTTTGTCGTTTTCAAAACATTGAGTTTTTTAAGATCAAGCGTCGTGTGACCAAAACGAATTTCCATGAAAAAACAACAACAACAACACTATAATTCAGTTAACATATAAATGCACGGAAGCTTCCACTTGGTATTTAAGTGCAACAGAGCCACTGTTCATTATGATACTGTGACACTATTTAAATAATACATGTCATGTCTTTCTGCCATATTTCTTTGCGGCATCTCCTAATGGTTGCGGCGTTGTCACACTGCCCACTCGGTTATAGGCACTAGACTTATGACTCGAGGCCCCGCAGCGACAACCAGTTTAACTGGCTGCAGTTGTCTCGTGCACTTCGCTAAATTACATGGTGATAAGTAGCTGTCAGGTAATAATGAAATAGTATGACAGCAACAATAATTACAATTTTAAGTAATGTATGGGGACAACAATGTTGTAAAAAACGGAGGGAGGGGGAGTTATGAAAAACAATGGCCTCAAGACACCGATAAAGCAAATCATATGCCCTGCTTGACCGATCGCACAAGGAGTTTGCAATAAATAGCAATATCTTGCACCAAGGACACAATTTGACTTAAACTGAGCGATCGTTTTGAACATTTGTTCAAAAGCACATAAAACTGTTTTACGTTTTATTGCCAAACACTTAAATTACCCCATATTTTCAAGGTTCATTTTCATTCATTATATTTCGAAGTTGAGTCGTATACCTTTATTATGTATAGGGATCACGGTAAAAGTAATATTCAGTATTCCCTTAAGGCGCAGTCACCCGATATTTTTTTTTGATTTTGCGCTTTTTTCTTCAAGTGAAATTGGTATAACAACATAACAAACACGCTTTCGAGCTTTTTTGGGCCTGTTTCGGGTAAAATACAAGTCGAAAGTAAGGGTTCTCCATTTTTAAAATCAACATAATTATAAACGATGAATAAACCCAAAATATTGATAGGTCATAATTATGCACTTAAAAATATATTTAATGTGCGCATCCGAATTCAAAATTGTTAGCGCCGATTTTTATAGATTTTCGAATAAAATTCAATTTCGAAAAGTATTTTTCTACATAACTTCCACCAATGTGATGTAAGGCATTGAACTGCGGTCACCTTTCGGCCATTTTACATAAGCAAGCAATCTGTGATATGCTGATATGGGGCGTGATATAACCAGTCTCATCATGGTTATCCTTGTTCAACAGCGACTCAAGTACCGGGTAGACTGGGTTGGATGCAGGTCATCGCAAAGGTAGCAAGAAGACGAAATCAGTCACATAAAAAAACATAATTGATTTTGGATACTAAAATAATGCATATAGATAAAATCAATTTATAAAAAAAGGAGAAAAAGATAGGAAGAGATACCAATAAATAAATATTTATGATGTAATAAAAAGGGACAGTGATAATGAAATAATGATAAAGATTTAAATCAGATAATAATGATAATAACACATTGAAACTTGAGACTAAGTGGTTTTTCTAGGGATTTCGGTGTGTTTGAGATAAATTCTAGGTAGATGTTATCTTGAAGGAAAAAAGAAAACTATAAAAAAATGAGAGATACATTTGTCCGATAAGTAACCGAAGTTAGCAATAACAACAGCTGTATTGGCCTCAAATGGTCACACCATCAATGTCCCATTTTGTACTGATGACCCACAAAGTTTAAGTGTTTTACTTTGTATTCAATGTTGTAGTATATAACCCTTGTGTACTGATCCTTGTAACTTGAAACAATAATATATCCGTACACATATTTTGATAAAATATATACATTTTATATTAAAAAAAAAAACATTGAGCTATATATATATATGAATATAAGACTTGAAATATAAGGGAAACTGATTGAAAAGAAAGATTAACATACAAATAAGTAACGTAGTCTAGTTTAGATCGTTGGATATTTACTTGTTTTAAGTTGGATTATACAAGCGGTTTGAAAGAATTTTCCTAATATCATACGAACGTCGATGGAAATACACTTAGAAATCAGAGCCGTTGTCTCATATTAAAATACTCTTTCTAACCATCATCGTGTAGGTAAGATGGGCTACATTTAATGCGAATTCTTCTGAACACCAATAAAATTACCACAATAACTGAATAAGCACATTGGATTCGCCGGTTTAATAATACTATTTACCTAACTGAGACAATTGTGTCATATAAAGTTACAGCTGTCTTATATTATTATTACATAACTACTCACTTTCTATTTCTCTCGATTCAGAGCGAGGCTGGACCTATGGGCAGTGGTGGAATAGCATCTTCATCGACAGAAGAAGTGGTCGCGCGCAAAGCTCACAACATTCATCAAATCTCGCAGTTTCTCATCACGCGTCTCAAGCAGCATGGAGGCGACAGTGGTGGCGTCGGGGTCGGCGGCATCCCTAGTAACGAGCGCCCTCATCTTGATGGGCCTCTTTTTCACCCTGGAGCTGCTGGTTACGGGCATGCTGGCCAAAATGGCGCATTTGTGCCTCTTAGCGGTCATGCCCCTCTATCCCCGCGTGACTTCGGCCCAGCCGGAAGTGGACATCATGGAGGAGGAGAGCGATTCAATGGCGGCCATAGTGGCGCGGCATCATCGGCGGCGCGACAGCACCTTAGCTATGCGCCGCCACGCCTTAGAGACGTTCATCACACAGTAAGGGCGCAACACGTGTTAACCAACATAAACAGTACAGGCGCAGGCCTGAATAACTCTCAATTTGAGACGCCCGGGTATCACTTAGCAACGAGCCATGGCAACGTAATTGCCAAAGACAGTAATCGAAATACAGCGTTGCTAGGTGACCGGGTAAGACATTGTGCTGAGCGTCGTGATTCTAACCAGCCATTATCTAGATGCGAATGCTCCTATCAAAACACTTCTCCCCTTAGCGGGATCGCCCATATCTGTGATACTCATTTCGATCGACGCCAAACGAACAATTGCGTCGTCGCCCCTAGTAACCGATGTTGTAGTTCGCATAATAAACATCCCGTGCATAGCAACGAGCGTAGTCCTCCACCTGAAGGGCCTAATAATGACAGTGAAGTGCCCTTAAATTTAGCCCCGCAAAATCGATATTCACCCCAAAGTGGAAATGCTGCTCGACGAGATTCGGATTTCGAGGCTGATCGACATGGAGAGCAGGAGGTACAGGGTATTGAGAACCATGAAGTATTAAATCTAAGTCAGGGAAAGGATCGACCCATACACTCACATGTGACAAGTCAGGCACCTCACGAACCTATTGAGCTTTCTCGTGCGAGCCATACATCCCAGGAGCCTATGGAACTCTCACATACGAGCCATAATGTTCATGTAATACAGCCCATGCTTTCGAGCCCACGTTCTGTAACTAGTCATCTTTCGGAGAGCAGCAGCAGTAAAGGCCCGAGCAGGAGCCCTGATTATCAAAGGCAATATAGTGACACTGAATCAATACCGCAACCAACCGATCAACGGTCAATGCCCTTTCAAAACCAAGAGAATCCGCCGCATGAATTCCACACGACGATCGAATCCAACGCTTCCCCCATCATCATCGCCCCTTCCGCCGATCACCGCCATTTTGTCTTTCCGCATGCGATTGGCGGCATGGGGTTTCCCGCGACTTCGCCACAGACAACAATGATTTCTTCGTTGCAGCGAATGTCGCAAAATTACGAACAGTCTCGTGTGTCTTCGGCGTCTCCTCCGCGTCGTCATCACGGACAGACTGATGTGTCTTTCACCTCGTCAAATCGGCGAGATAACGAACCTGGATTTGCATATACTCACAAACGGGTAAGAAGTGAGAATCTTTATGCCTAGACGAACCTACATGTTATCCAGTCAGGTCTCGTTCTTATGTGCAGTGTTTCGGATCACGTCCCTAATGGATCGATATCATATGGTATTAAGATTTACTTTGATATGAACAAATCTATGAATACTATAAATCAATCCTTTAAAATCGTGCCTAAAGTCGATTTTCCAGAAATCTGTGTACTCTAGTCTAGAAATATATGCTTTCATAAATCCCCCATATTTTTTTCTGGTTCACCGGTCCCGAATTTTTAAAAGTATTTACAAGTTGTGAAATGGTTTGAGCCGAGGGTTACGTACTGAGTGCCATTGATATTGGGTTATGGTGCAGGCATGAACATTGAACTCCAGAAACCAATAATATTGATTAAATTAATACCAGATTAAAGTTGAAAATAATATTTCAAGTGGCATGTTTATATAAATACGTACGATGCAAAGAGATATATATGAGTGTAATAAACTATATTTTTTTCCCTTCCCTCAACAGCCGCCCACATATACAATGTATTCGCATGAATTTAAGCAACCGTTTTAATTTATTTGACGCAATACGGAATACCCAGTATGATAAACATATTTTGATTGCAATATTGTCACGTGTCTTTGAAGGGGTTGTTATTCTGTGATAAAGAGTTATGTTTGATGGAAAATAAGAGGATCGAAATTGGCCCAGTCCTCTTGTAATATTTCACGGACTAGAAAACAAATATCTCTACACCAGTTCTGGCAAAGTTATTTCACGGTGTTTGAAAATGAAATACTGTGAGTTCATGGAAACCGGAAACCTCAGTCCTTGACTCTTGTTTCGATTAACTATGAGAACAATGACACTTGGGATAACTGTCTTCATATAGCGGGGTAAGGAGGGTAAAGTTATGACGATACACTGATCGATATTTCCATTTTTTATCCGATATACCTTAATCCTTGTTTACTCCCAATCTCTCTCAAAAAAATATCGAATCCTCGATTGCGTGTTCTGCAAGAATGAGAATATTCCATTAAAACTGAAAGGCAATACTTTGTCCTAATATTTATCACGCACTTTATTGAGGTAGGGCTCAAGTTAACGAGATTATTTTTTAGTAACCATTTCTGGCAAACTATTTTGAGATTATGTCTCAAATAAAAACCCAATTATTTCTTCATATTTAAATGTATTTTCTCGTGGCTTTTGATAATTAATTTCTTTGAACCAAGTTTCTTGAACTTAAGTTAGTGCAAGGTTTATTGATTGGACTAGAATGAATGTTCAACATGTACATGTATATTCATGTCTTTATTTAATAAATTAGATGTGTTAATAAAAAAAATACTGTTAAAAATTCAATATGGCCTACTTAAGCATTATCAAGAAATCTAAACCGCTTGGGCCAGTAAAGTACGTAATTGCTTTCTTTGAAACTGATTGTATTGGTTCCAGCTTTGTCTGCAAAGCAATGATTGTCTTTATTTGACCCCAGGAATCACCAAACTTGTATTTTACAGAATGGGGCGGGTCCACTTTGGCGTGATGGACGTGACCTGCCGACGTCACCGCATGACGTCACACAGCCAGCCAGTCGAAATAGCCAAGAGGTGAGTTCATAACAGGTTATAGTATCATAGAAAGCGGTGTCGTGCATTACTGTACTAATGAACTTAGAAGACCATCACTATCCAGAGGACGTAGATAGAGCTCTTCGACACATTGTTAACTCATCCATAGCATGTAAAACCCTCTTTCAAAAAAAAAAAAAAAAACAGTTTACATAAAAAGCAGACGTGGTTGAAACGAAACTGATATCATAAAAAGCGTAACACGCAATATTTTGGGCTTGGCCACACTGGAGGTCTCATAAAGCTTCTTTTTTTTCTAACAAACCATATTTTCAGTCGTATTCTTTATTGTAAGTTCCTTAAAGTGGTTTGAAGTTTACCTGTTTTAAAGCTTGCGACTTCCAGGTGATAACCTCAAAAGAGATCTTTTGAAAATACGGGTACGGGGTGGTAAAAAAATAAGAGCTCAATGGAGCTACCAGTGTAGCAAAGCCCCTAAATCTAGTGCCAATTTCACCAGAGAAGAGGTTTCATGCAAAAATAATTAAAATGGGTTTAAAGCAAAAAATGACTTTCTTTTAGGACATTTTGAAACATGTTTAGAAGTAAACCATAGGTTTCAACATTTAAAGCTTATGTAAATTTGATTTCAAAGACTAATAAACAGGTTTAATAAATACAACATTTTAGTTTTCGAGTCATTTCATTCGAAAACAATTGAGGGCGGCTACTATAAAGAGAGGAAAATGCTGTTGAATACTTTTGGACACGGAACCCTTTATCGATTTTATGACAGACGATGCTCCTCTTGTTTCGTTTCGTGAGAGTCCAGTTGGGAGTTACTTTCATTTTGTCTGCTAACAACGTGACACGGGATTTTTTAACAGACTTGTTTATTGATTTAGGCGTTCTTTCAAGTGCATGCACTCGAATGTCTTTATGGGAATTGAAATAGATATAATTATTGAATTGAAATATTAAAAAAAAAACATTCAAAAATGTGAAAAAAAAAACTTGATAAGCACAGTCATTGTGTAAAATGTTTTAGGCGATTTGGCTATCTACGCATTTAGATGACATACCATACATAGATGGCGCGACTTTTGCCGTCTAAAGTTGCTTCATGCGTAAAGCTTCACGCCTTGACGAAGAAAACCCCTTCACCTAGGGAAACTCTGAGTGACAACAAAAAGTATTGAAAGAAAACGAAAGAATAATTTCACATAAAGAAAAGACTAGATTTAATTCGTAGAACCTTGATAAAAATTATTTTAAAAAATGAGCGAAAGAAAAACATCAAACAAAAATCTAGGTAAACTCTTTCGATGAAATATTTAAAGTGTTTCAACTTGCATTAATTTCATGTGGGATATTTTTTTTGTTCAAATTATTTAATGTCGAGGGTAAAATGCCAACTGAGGTCGACTCTTGTTTTGTCTCTCAAAATTATCGAAGCTTGAATAACAGATTAAGAAAGAAGTGTCTGGGGAATAAATGTTGAGGGAAGAAAAGCATAGGAGGAACGGAAAACAGCTGCGTTTTAAAACACAAATGTAGCCACGCCCTTAAAGTGAATTAAAGTTTATATTTTTATGCTCATTTTTATTTTTTTTAAATATTATAATAATGAGCTTCCACGATAAGTTTGCTACACTATGGTTACAATCTCGTTTAATTAGCTCATCCCCAATATCGTAAGGGCGAGTTTTTCATATTCTGTATATAAATTGGTGTATGGACGATGGGTCAGGGTCCTTGCACATACCCGTTTCCAATTATGTTTGTCCTCATTGGAATAAATGCAAAAAAGTGAAGTGTTTCTATATCCAGTTCACTGTATACACCGTACTGATATACGACCTTGAAAGGTGAATGCCTTGGTAACGCGTACATTTTCGGGTTAAAGGTCAAGTGCACTTTCATGTGAATATATATCTTATTGCATACTTTTCAACTTCGGTTGAAATGGTTCTTTGAAAATACTCTTTCTTACATGAATTCAATAGTTTGATAAAATAAAAGTGTGAAAAATCCATTCAAGGCGCGGTACCGGTAAGTCAATATAATATGTTTTGACACGCGACTTTTCAATTTGACATTTGACTGATTGTTATGAAAAAAGGGGTGACATAAGAATTGCTTCGATATAAATGAGACACCTTTTTGTCCTTATTGGATTCTTGCTGGCTCTACATAAATAAAGATAAAGTAAAACAAGAATGTACAGCTGTTATCAAAAGTATCAACATTTCTTAATCAATATTTTACCAAACTTGATTGAAATAGAATCCATATTATATGGTAAATGAATTATAGCCAATGAAAATAATGTTGATGTTTAATATGCCTATGCACATTTTAAAGACATTTTTTGTCTCGGAGGTTATGCTTTAGAGTTATAAATATACACTTCATGATTTTCAATATCAACTAAGGCTTATTTATTTCCTTCACCAAAAGGGATACAATGTATTTAATTATGATGTATATACGATTGTACAAATTCGATTTCCTTTTTCGAAAAAAAAAAAACGACCACATGCAACATCAGGGTGCAATATCACAGTTAAAACATTGTGCCAAAAATGTGATAGCCCAAGCCCCTCTTCAGTTTCATAAATAAAGACAACAATTAAAAATAGAGTAAATGAACCAAAAGCGGCATGAGTTTCAAAATACTGTTAAGTCACACAAGGCAATTAGGGATGCAATAACATACGTATTAATTCCCCAATCGCGCATTAATGCGAACCGAGATGGCACAGGGCCGTACGGGATAAATATACTGCACGCCCCTTGCGTCCTTCAAAATGATGTCCTTGTGGCTTTGTCCTTTCCATACATGAATGTAAGTTTGGTGTATGATCAGGAAAACGATGTTGTTGGATGTAGGCCTACCCCTTGACAATCTGGTTATTATTTATATTCTCAGCCAGCATAATTTAAGGTCGGGGTTATGGGATAGGTGGGGTTGGCAAAGGAATATTTCAAACTTGGTATTGGAACAGAAGGGTCTAAATGGCTCAGACATCCTTGATTGGTTCATTCAGTTGCACCATTTGACAATGCAAAGTGTGATTTTGGGTGCAGTGTTTGACCGCGTGTGATCTGATTTTTGGTTTACATAATTAGGACTGAATCTTATAATATTCGGGTGCGTCATCGGTTAATACCATGCAAATGCTTGATATCCTCCAGGTGATAATTACAGTGGTTGCAATCAAAGCAATTTTCGCAGCACCCTACCCTAATTGTACATGCGAAAACGATTAAAAGTCAGACATTATTTGAAAACAATTATAATCAATTAAATAATCTCGATTTGAATGCGTCGACATTTAAATCTCCAGGTATCATCAACCATCTTAGTTTACCTTTGGTTGATTAAGGTGGAGATGGAGAAATAAAATAATGGCGCTCTTGACAAAAAAAAGGGACATATATGTACATGTACATGTATAAACAATTAAAATTATAGCTGTTAAGATGTCCACGCTCAGTTGAAATGATAAAGAATTAGTTTATTTTGTTAAACATAATTGTTTTGCTATTGTATCCTTTCTCGTGTGTTGATAAATGCCAATGTACCGGGCACAATAATTTTGTAACCATGAAAACATACGCAACTTAAAACACGTGTCAATTATTCAATGGAATTATATCAAAGACCTTGTATCTGCACAAAACAAAGTACATGTATGCGATAACTCTATACTTTGTATAATCCCGGCATCACAAGAATCAAATTTGATCCTTCAAGAGGAGCTTTCTGGCATGTTTAGCTGTGGTGGATAATGCCTGTTCGTTGTTTTTGTACGAGATGTAATGAGCGCGTTCAAGTTTAGACCTAGGGAACAACTCAAGGGTTCTTCAATGTAAAGTGATACGCCTATGTTAACATTGTGGCAATTTGAGCTTTCACGACATCGAAATTTGTTTTGACTATCTTAATTTTGAAGGTTGAGCAGCTTTGTTCAGATTCACTCCCTTTAACCTGATTTAGAGATAAGCCGTCGTTATTATTATTATTTTTTTTTCAAGGCTATTCATTAGAATATTAAATACTTCAGTATTCACATTGATTACTTCTTCATTTAACATACTGAACGAATGTATAAAATTGGAGTTTGGCAGTGTTAACTAATTATTGCTAAATTATGTTATGATTTATAACAACCTTTTCCTACTTCTATAGTCAAAAGCATAACCTTGCTATTATATGCGAATTTTATTACGCCCCGTTCACACATTAATTATTATGTCGTTAACGTAGTTGATGATTTACGATGTTGGCGAAACGTTTAAATTGACAACCATTTTGAAACATTTGGACCACAGCTTTAGCAATGTTTGGCATATGATATGGTTAAGATTTTTATATAAAGTTAGATGATTTTGATATTTTTGTTAGACATTGTACGATTTGAATTCATGAATGTGGCAAAGCGCACGAAACAAAATGTAAAAAAAAATATATATACAGCAATTTATAATCTCACATTTTGATACGGAACGATATCGTTAATAATGCAAATCAATTGTATAACCTATCCAACGACCATACCTATGAGTTTGTTAACCTTGTTTCTCCTTTAATAACAATTTGATATCAACCTTTCAAGGTAAGTTTGATAGGTGGGTTACCACACCCTTCGTAAAATGGGGTCCGTAAATACGTACAATTAGCATCTCTTCCCAAATAGGGTTTCGTGTTAGAAGATAGTTTTTGCCCATTTCGAGAGAATTATCTATGTGTTAACAGTTATTTGTGTTTTGTTTTAGGTATTTTCTCGATTTTTTTTTGCAAGGCTAATTAAAATTTTGAATGTTCCTGCACATAAATACAATTTTAAATATAATTTCTTCATAAGTACAGTCGAACATATCGGGTAATTTGATCCTACGCGTAGTTCGATCATAGTCATTACGTGAGAACATACATGTATATATGTATATTATTCCTCTTCATTTCGGTTAAGCTTTTATTGCATTGACGCCATGGAAGTTAATAGCTAGGTGGGGTGACCCAATGCCAAACATAAGACTATTTTGTAGTGATAGGTTGATTGCTCGCTAATTACGTGCTCATTAATTCTAATATGATTTTTATCTTTAAATGAAATCTTATCACGTAATATCAATGATAACCATTTTACGGGGTTATGAAATGGCCTCGAAAACGACCACACCGCCATTAGCTACATGTATGAAATACTGAAACAATTTTGGAAAATAATGTAATTGTCATCTCCAATAAGTTTTCAGATACCAAAACTGAACCATTCATGTTATACTTTAAAACTTTTTTTTAGAATTATTCATTGGGCGTTATTTCATTAGTAACTTATATTTTAATTTTTCATTTAGAAATAAATATTTC
>LQRL01133570.1:2540-12644 GCA_001703475.1 Hydroides elegans | reverse complement strand
CTAACTAACTAATTAACTAACTAACTAACTAACTAACGGCGGACGGACACCAACCGATTTCACAAACCCAGTTTTCGTTACACGAAAGCTGGGTTAAAAATGGAAAACCAGAAATAGCCAAACCTTTCCATTAGGTTTCATATTTCATAATTGAGGCATACATGTATATATTCAGGCATAAATTCAGGTATATATGTATATTTAAGAGCTCAAGCACAATGTTTCTATAATATAAAAGCTAACTTTAAAACTAAAATACATCACCTAACCATGATTTGACACATGGTCTAACAAAAATAAGTCTAACAAAATGAAAAAAATGCAAATGCAGTATAATGTACAAAAGTGACTTTTATAACAAAGTGATAACAGAACTTTGACTTCACATTGGGGTCCCACTTTTTTTTTTGTACACATGTCTATGTAGTTGTACCTATTGCAACTACGTTCAGGGATGCGTCACTGAGACGGAGAGATCACCTTAATGCGGGAGGAATAACGTTATCACGATAGCAGGGAAGTTGGAAACAGCTTCATCTTGACATAGTCGTCTAAGACCTAAGAAAATCAAAAGAGAAATATGAACTATTTATAAAATAATAAATATGAAACCAGCTTATATCATTACGACGAACATAGAAGGAATTAGACAATATTCTTCTATATCCAAACCCTTCAAATGTATTTCTGTCTTTCAAAATAAAAATCATGCCTTAAATCTGATACTTTATGAAAACATATGTCTGATGTACCCATGCGTTGCATGATCAGATTAAATCATTTACCTCTTTGAGCAAATCCCTTGTGAGTTCGGGTCGTTCGTAAGTAAAGCCTAAGGATTCAATCTTTGAGCCGTCGACATGCAGATCTTTCTTTGCCAGGTGCTCCTGTAATGAAACCAACATGCGGGTCACAAGCAGTCATCGCATATAGCTCTACATGCGACAACAATAAAGCTTGGTTCAATTAATATTAATATATATAATAATTGGATGTCAACTTCAAATTCAAATTTAAGATCGATCAAGTATTCTAATAACACTGGCAAGCATAAATTGAAGCGACAGAATACCATCTAGAATCAATTGTAAAGAGAGATGAACGGGTATCTTTTCGTACAAAATAGACGCCGAGCTCTCAGTCATAAAGCAGCCATGCATGTACGTATTGGGGGCTTAAAATATTATCAAAGAATCATACAAAATTTATAAGAGTTAACAACAACTTTACAAGCCTCTAGCACCGTAAACATGGATGTCACATAAACCCATGATAACCTACCCTCCCCGCCCTCCCCCTTCCCATACTTACCTCAGCGACAATGGGCGTGAGTGGCGTGTTGTTGATCCCTTCACGCAGACACGCGTCGCCCCAAGGAACCACGTGCTTCTCATTTACTTCTTCAGCGATGTCCTCCAACGTCATTTGCATCTGAAATTCACAGTATATTTTTTTAATTAAAGGCTAATGATTTGTCTGAAAATGGTTGGAGAGCAGTGGCCAGTAAGATGCCAAATGCGGAAAATAATCAACAGACGGCGAGAAATTTGTATATTTCTAATATAATTACAATCTATTTCAGACTTTGAGGTACGAGTAATCGATACATTATTTTCATGACAAAGATCTTGTAGATTGTTTCTAATATCAATTAGATACAAGTAGGGTCAGTGAAACTGACTAAGTCCCCCGCCGTCCCAATCCGTGCAACGGCATTTGAAGTCGCACGACCGAGTTCCCTGGCTTATAACGAAACATACCAGACTATTTCATTCGAAGGCCTTTTCATAGCTTGTAGAGAGTAATTCATCTTAGTTAAGTACCTGCACCTGCTCCGTAGTTTTGGAGTTCGGTGGCGGAATAGGAAACTCCAAATTGTGTTGAAATTCCTCATTTTTGACCAAGTCATACGACCCCAATTTTGGTCGCACGACGAAACCAATACCCTGGTGCACAACTTCAATATATATTCTTTCATTGTAGAAAGTTTCATTCGATTCTGCCCAGTAGATGTGGAGTTCGGTCGCGGAATAGCAAACTCTAAATTGTGTTGAAATTCCTCATTTTTGACCAAGTCGTATGACTCCAATTTTGGTCGCACGACGAAACCAATACGCAGGTGCACAACTTCAATATTATATTTTTTCATTGTAGAAAGTTTCATTCGATTCTGCCCCGTAGTTGTGTAGTTCGGTTGCGGAAAAGTAATCTGCAAATTGTGTTGAAATTCCTCATTTTTGACCAACTCGTGCGACTACAATTTTGGTCGCACGGCGAAACCAATACCCAGATGCACAACTTCAATATATATTCTTTCATTGTAGAAAGTTTGATAAGATTCTGCCCAGTAGTTTTGGAGTTCGGTCGCGGAATAGAAACCCATCTGAAAAGTTGACAGACAGACAGACAGACGGGACAGACAGACAGACGGACCCGGATCCAATAGTACCCCGCTACCGCGCTACGCGGCGGACGGGGGACTAATAAATATAAATGTTAATATATAGCTAACT
Source organism: Hydroides elegans (assembly GCA_001703475.1). Taxonomy (NCBI): domain Eukaryota; kingdom Metazoa; phylum Annelida; class Polychaeta; order Sabellida; family Serpulidae; genus Hydroides; species Hydroides elegans. The sequence goes on along the minus strand of LQRL01133570.1, from coordinate 10,131 downwards.
TAACACATTGATCAGTTATTAAATTTAGATTTTTTAAACTTCATAGCACTTTATAACATTTCTCACCTTTGCAAGGTTTAATTTCAAATTGCTGATATAATCGTAGTTTATGTCGAAAATTTCAGATACGACATTTCCAATCTTGCCTTGGTCTGAAAAAAAAACATGTCACATATTGCAGTGTTTATACATTTGTATGGTGTATCAAATATGCGCAGTCATAGATATGCATTTAATTGTTAATTGTTAAATGTAGATTGGGATGCCCAAAAATATCAACTTTATACAATGTAACTTATGCTTTGTGAAGTATTGCAGGAATGAACTATTTCTTATATCAGTTCATATTAATACCATCACATTTATATTCACCACGGTCCGTAGCAAAAACCAAAATTGAAGTATATTCAAGTATACTTAAAGGAATTTCGAAATTCAAGTACATGCATATTCAAGCATATCCAGGGACGTTACGGACTCTATTTCTTTTATCCTAATTATACAACTAGTTAAGTGATTCCACCTCAAATTTTAATTAAACTCACTGCTATTTCCCTTATCAGCAAGGTGGTAGATCTGACCAGTATCTCCATGCGTGCACACGTGCCAAATGGCGCGCACTACATCGCGCACGTGCACAGTGTTGATGTGCAGATCCTTCCCCCATAGCATCTGTGTATGGGCAAGGAAAAATGTTAAAAGGTTTATTTTGTGTGAGTTGATAACCTAGTGTTGATTCATCTTTGAAGAAACAACCACATAGGCGTTAGTTGAAAAGCGATTTCTATCGAAGATGCGGTTCATTCCCCAACAACATCTGTTTGTGGGTAAAGAAAATCGGGTAAATGGTATGGGTATACTTTGTTTCAAGGATTTACCTTGCTTAGATACAATTTTAGATATAAACGTGTTTTATGGTATTCTTGACTATGCATATGTGTGGCACTTTTTATATTTCAAGAAAACCAGCGGAGAACAACGCATCTCGACATGTACATTTAAAGAGTAAAGACTAACCTGGAGGTCCTCTTTTAAGTATTTATATACACCAGCGACAACCATTCTGCGAGCTGCAAAATGATAAAGAATAGGTTTAAATATCAATTGTTTAAGCTAATTTGATTCAAATTCATTCGGTGGTCGTGTAATGGTACAATGCTCATACGAGTGCATGAACTTTTGACAATTTTTTTATTTATTTTTGGTAATTTTATCATTATTAAATCTCAGCGATTGGCATTCAACTCGAACTCGAAGACTACCACATTCCTGATAAACTGAGCACTCATTATACATTTTATTATAATTCAACGTTAATCATAATTGAAACCACTCACTTAAACCGGTTTTATCTGCAAGGCCATACACGAGGGCCGGGCGTAGAATGACGTAGTTGAGATCTGGAACTGATTCTAAAAAGTGTTCGACTTGCAATTTATATCGGGCCACTGCCGTCCACGGTTCGCAGTCTGTGTCTTCTTTGATGGCTACCTGTTGGTTCAATGCACTGTAAATAACTATTTTCGTCAGACCTTTTTGATGACATGAGCTATCTAACCCCTTTCACTTCATCTCTGTCTTAAAGATAATCGCTCTTCAACCTTTTTGAAATATTTCACATTGGCAACTAGGTAGACTATTTGTTTTTGTTTTTTTTCAATTTACGGTATATTAAACCATAAATCGTTGATTTTATTAAAGTTTAAGTCAAGTCTAACGTATTTCAGATATTTTGTATATGGCATTTCAGGGATACATTATGACCTACAAATGTACCGGTATATACATTTATCATAGTGTCATTATCCATGTATGAATGGGACATCTCAAGCAGCAGTCACCTTATCTGAGGACTTCATGCGTGCCTCCGAGACCTCGATATAGCGCCTTGTTTGTCTCCTCGCCGCTTCCTCGGCACAGTTGCCGCTCAACCTGTAGATGCCGTCTTTGTATACCTACAGTCATAAACAGGTGTGACGGCTCATTACATAAACTTTTTCAATAATCCGCCTCGTATCTGTTTTGTCGCAACTGCTGCATTTAGTTTTAGTTAACATAATGGTCGATAACTTATCAAAATACTTTCAATTTATTTTTAATTTATATTTTTAGGGCATGCTAGGAAAATACATCTGATGCTCTGGCATTAGTACTAATTCGTTTATCATGTAACTTTTAATGTTTAGCCTTAGGATATCAGAAATGTGACAATACGTACATGTATGTTACAATATGACAGGGTTATAGAAAATTCTGCTTCACTTCTGTTCTGCAGTTATTCATATGAATAATTAAATGCATTTTGAAAGAAAAAGTTTGATGTATATCTTACTGCTTCTGACTGGCCAAGCTTGGTTTCTCCGGCACAATTGATGACAAAATCAAACGTCGTGCCGTCATCACAGTTGAACGCATTCTTCACTGAATCTAAAGCAAATATGAATTTATTTTCGAAGTGTGTTCGCATCACTTTCGAATTGAAAGACATGAAAGAGTAATGACGCAATTTATTCTATTTAGGCAATGATAATCGACAAATTATATTTTCCAGGGATATAACAAAATCATAATTAATTGCAAGAACAACGATGAGAATATAAATCAAATGATACACCAATTATAATAGTTAAATGAGATTGCAACTACATGTATACATAAAACTTTTGGTTTATCTACCTGTTTGTAAAGGTTTGTTTCAAAAAGTTAATAATATGCTGATTTTCTACATTCGATCCAATCATCGAGGGTGTTAATTATACGGGAGTCCCTTATCGAATAAGCATGACAACATTAACGATTTAAACTAATTATAAATGAGAATATATAAGATAACTATATTAAATTGAACAAATTATATTCAGACTCCTTATTGAAATAACACTGACACCAATTTATAAGCTTAGTTACTTGTTAAGACTGGATCGCCACAATTAATTATGTGATTCGTTTCTGATTTTGAGTGACTATGTAAGATAACTTATTTTGAGCTTTCAAAAAATAGTTGCTACAATAAAAGTTAGAATCGTCCGTTGTAATTAACATGACCACCCTCATCATTGTTATTACTTATAAGAACTTTAACCGTATGTCGACATGAGTCAGACCATCATAACTAGACGTACAACATCGAAAAAGAAACCAAAATTCCAAAAGAAAATAATGTAAACTTTAATAAATTGATAAAGTAACAAAATATTCTTTTATATTTAAGAGTGCATCAGTGAAGTATATTGGCGTAATCACTACGACGAATAAGAAAAATGCTGAGATATATATTAGAATCTAGAGAAAGAAATCGACTCACTTGGGTTGATAAGATTGGCATGCTTAAATTCTACGTGTGAAAAGGCCTCCTGAAAATACATAAACACAACATGCACGGGAGAACATCTTAACTAAACATGAATATATCTTGTTTTCTTGAAAAGGTGTGAGAAGAACATGAAAAAGCTTAACTACAATAATTTTCTACATATAAGTGGATTCTAGAACTAAGATCTCTACAGCAGTCCGTTAACAAATTGATAAGTTTGACAAGAAAACTGTTCTTAAACATCAGAGTTAGAATTTTCATACAGGTTCCTGCCAACTTGCAGATTTATTAGGAAAGGCTTAACGAATACATGTTTATGTAAGACCACAATATTGCCTCGCATTTGATAAACACAGAATCCATGTGACATGTAGATAAATGCTTAGCTATGCAGTAAATAAGGTAGATGGGATTACGATGGTTTCATACGCTGGAAATGGGGTTGGGTAAGTTCAGATGCCTATATATCAGAAGAAATTTATTCTTTTTAAACTTTTATCTTTTGAAATGGTAGGTGTATCATCTAACAATAGATCCATTTCAATTCTGGACAGTTGATATAGACATTTTATGAGATAATCGACATTGTTTATCTAAAAACGTCTACCTTGTCATTATGATAGATTCGAACGATATTGGCTGAGTGCATAATGTGCACTTCATTCGTATGAATAGACCGTTATAATTATAAACACCGGATGTGATTTAGAATCCAACACCTATATTTTTTCTCCTACTCTTGGAACGGTGAAAATATATACACTTTACATTGATTTCAACATTATACATGCCAATTAGACTTTTTAGATAGATTTCCTTTTAAAACTTATTCAATCCGTCACAACCAAAAATTTCCTATCAAAATATTTCAATCCCAGGGCTCGAAACTCATGGGGCCCCGGGGGCATTGGCCCCCTGATTTTTCCAATTCCCCCTGTCAAAAATGAAAAAAAGTTTCGGGCCCTGCGACCCGAGAATTATCAACGGCCCGAAAAGCGAACACAAAGTACAAAAGAAGTAAAATTCAAATCATCCCCAAAAATGCTGCCGGCCCGATCAAAAACCTAACGGCCCCGGGCCTGTGGATAAGCAGTTGTGTTATTCTCTGTGTTTAATCCTAAAATATTTGTTTACAGTCCGCTAAGAGTCTATTAAACCTAATACATAACCAGTAATGAATTAAGATTTTCTGTGAATAGAGACAAATAGAAAATATCACTAATGTGCATACAATATTGATTATGTTGAAACCTACCCTTAGAGTCTATCAATATGAATAACAATGTGAACCTTAAAAGGAGTATGTTGTGAGATTCCAATTCTGATTGCCCCACATAAACACCCGGTATGACTGTGTCGCTTAATAAGGTTAATATCGTTCGAATCTATCATAATGGCAAGGTAGACTATTTTAGATAAACAATGTCGATTATCTCATAAAATGTCTATATCAACTGTCCATAATTGAAATGGATCTATAGCTAGATGATACACCTACCATTTCAAAAAATAAAAGTTTAAAAAGAACGAATTTCTTCTGATATATAGGCATCTGAACTTTCCCACCCCCGTTTCCAGCGTATGAAACCATCGTAATCCCTTCTATTTTATCGAAACCTTTATTAGCTGTTTGAACCTCAGTTAGACTCAACTACATGTAAATGAGTTAAAATTACCAATATTTTAGATAAGAAGGTCCTCACTCAAGTGAAAGAAAATGTTTAAGCAATAATATTTGAGATGATGCGGTTCGGTCCGATCGATTAAAAAAAAAAGTTAATATATTGGTATTCAATTTTCATTTAACCTAAATGTTCGTTGATGTAACAAATAAATAAATAAATTATAAAATGTAAATTTACCAGAGCGAATTCAAGGTAGGACTACCCCGGTAATTATATATTTAAAGAATCAAGACATTTGCCCGCTTAATTGTAAAAAAATAGACACTGGACAGAAAGCCATTTCAACTCCTCCGACTCGCTATGAATATTTCATGTATATGAAAATATGTCCACGTAAATAAATGTTCCGGGTCAAAAAATAATATTGAATCCTTATCAATCGTACTTATATTAGTATACCACGTGCATATTAGGCGTCATCGATTTGAAAAGTTGTGACGTCAAGAAAATATGATAAGTCCCCAAAAAACTGCTATTATTAATGATAGCAGATACTACGCAGACACACAATAACATTAATTATCTTACGCTCTATCCACAAACATATCGAGGAGAGCACTTCTGAAAAGCATTGAGCCTACTTGTAACTACCACATCTTCGTCCTCTCTATGGGTCAGTTATAGACACAATTTCATTATATGAACCACATGATACAACACTGATATTATAAGCATATATGAGATAAATGTGTATTTAATACATTCTTACTACAAAATGTATAATCCACGTACACTTTTTATCACACTTGTATTGGTATTTTTTAAGAAATACAAAACGTTCAGTGTGAAATTAAAATAAATCAAAATAAACCTGCTAAAAACATAAACATATACAGACTGTAATAACTTTGATAGAATGCTATTTAATAATACATGTATAATATTCTAATGATGATTGCACAACATAGCTGGTTTCGGTTGTGTAGTCCGTTTTATTGAACCATCTATTAATAATAGTTTATCAGAAAATTTTACTTATCATAAATAGGAGAATTATACGTCATTCATATATACACACATGCCATAGGTGCGATAGAAAATAAGAACTGTGCATGTAGTTAACAGAAAATAAATCAAAACCAAATATTAAATAAATCGCCGTCGATTTTAACGAATATCTGTATAATGCATCTAAGATTCTTGAACTATATGCAATAATAGTTTATATAGATATTCAAATGCTTTGTTAAGGAAAATAAACAATAGAAGTCTAACAGCAAAAGTGATCAGCACCCTGCATTAATGAGCGGCAATACTTAACCTAGGTGTGGTGAACTTACATGTGAAGTGAAACAACACTTATCTTAACTAATTGATGTTCTAATCAGCGACATACATGTACCACAACATATTTGCTATATAACTACATGCCCAAGTTTCAGTCAAAGGTCCGGTTGAAAAAAAAAAATCGCTAACAACTGTCTCCCGTGTTTTGCCAATCCACAGTTGATTCAAAACGATTTAGAATTTGATAATAAGTTACTGAACCTGATCCAGCATAATAACATATGGAGGGTCAGGTCCACAAGCGAAAAATGCTCAATCTATTATAGCAATTATTCCCGTTTCCACAAATATCAAAATGTAAAACATCGAAGGTTATTGTAGCTTTTAGGTTTGAATATGTTTTCGAATGCAAATTGTTTTTTTTTTCTTAAATGAGCAACGGCCAACATAAGCAACATCGACACAAATGGACCAACAACAAAATACACATACAGACTAAGTTATATAAAAATACACTTGTAGAACATATACGAATGCAAATTTGCCCTGCGTGAAGTCCATAGCTCAAAGGGTTGGCGTAAGCAAAAAAAGTCGACCTATGAGTATGAAGATCCTAATCCAAGCTTCGTGAGATGTTGCAATAACATGAATAAACTTAATTTATGCGAATAACCCCGTAGCTATCAAACTAAACAGTAAATTTCAAAAACATAATACTAATAACTAAATGCATTTATTGTGAACCCTGACAAGCACTCACCGTGTGTGTGGGATTGAGCCAGGCAAGAGCGGGCATCACTTTGTCGACCACGCGAATCTGACAAGAAAAAAAGAAGACACGACCTGACATAAGATATGCTTCTTAGCCTCTCCAAATCAATCAGATTTCAATCAGAAACCGGCGTGGGAGTTGAAACGCATTAATAAATGTGTTTATTAACTTGAGTTAATTAATGCACTTAGGCTGAATTGTAGTGTAAAAAGTGTATTTGTTTTAGCTTGACAAATTTTGTTATTCTTGTTACTAGAGGGCAAGTTGGTAAAAATATTCAATATACACTTAACAAATTATTAAAATTGCAACTCTTAAATATCAATAGTCTCTTTCATATCATTGAAGTATATTGTTGATATATTGCTATAATATAAAAATAAATAAAATCATCGAGACCGCACCTTAGCAGCAAGATCATTGGATACAAGATGATGCACTAAGTTGCGTCCAATAAATCCACAACCTGCAACATAAGGGATGTAGTGAACAAATAATTAGGCTATCATTGACATTGTATAATTTTTTTTATTCCGAAAATGAAAGTATTATGCCATTTTACTTGCTCCAGAATTCAACACATTCTATAAGGTA
>LQRL01133569.1:52820-64732 GCA_001703475.1 Hydroides elegans | reverse complement strand
GGTGGTGATCCTTACAGGGCGAGTCACACCCTGTGAGAAAATCTGTGAGTCTCACGGGAACTCACCGCAACTCATGTGAGATTCATTGTTGACTGGGTAACACTTTATGCGATATACAAGCCATATAATTCATCCATTATTGCCTACCTAGGAACTTGTCCTTGTTTTTATAAAATTTATCAGCCCGTTTATATGAAAAAACAAAACAGATAAAAAATTAAGGGTCCATTTTCCTATGTATTTTTGTGTGAAGCTCAAAACGCAACCACAGCACAAAGAGCTTTTTCGTGCGTTTTTGAATTTTCTATAAGGAAAACCAGGCCCATACAAGGTTGTAAAATAAATTATCATCGAACCATTTTTTGTCTTATTGTGCTATTTACTTTCACGCCATTTTTTCGATATGATATCTTAATTTCAGAGTATATAACAAAATTGAAGTCAAACAGGATTAGAAACTAATAACTTATTTTTAAGATTATCAATAAGCTAATAATTCGTAGATGCTTGGATTCGGTGTCTCATATCAAATTGATCCGATCATCGATGGAAACATCGTATGAGCCACTCCTTATTTTGCGAATGAAGAAAACGTTTTCTTTTTCAATCATATAATTGAAATAAAAAATGTGTATTATTGAATCGGATTGAAACATTTTCTTTTTCTTTTCTCAGGGTTCCAGAATGATGAGCAAATTACAAATGATAATCCCTCTGCTCTTACTAGTGATATATTTTACAGTCAGTGTCGTGAACGTTTCTGAGTCGGCAAAGGTAAGTCCCATTTACGTCCGGTTGACGTCCTTGCTGACGTCGCATTCAAGGCCAAATTTGAGCCCAGGTGTAGTTTTGTAGGACATTTTTTTTTCAGACGTCGTTTCACCCATCAGATCTGACATCCAAAAAGGACGGGCAATATAAACGTCATATATGACCTTGAATATGACGTTTTATAGTGGTCCGCATTTAGTCGTACATGCATGGCTGAAGGCGTTATATTCCAACTCATTTTTGATTTCCCGCGCATTTTATTTAGATTTCATATGTAACCATTTTAAATATTTAGATTTCATATGTAACCATAGAACAATAGATATCCATCGGAATTATCATTTTACACTTGGAAATCAAAACATTTCGCATTTACATATGTCCAAATCAACTTTTTTTCGAGTGGTAATCGCAAAGCTTTTCAATTGATTCTAATCCGCAAGCCGGGCAATAAAGTGGTTCTGGTGACTTTGAGTCGCGTTCCAACCAGAAAATAATATCCTAACAATGCTACATTGTGACATCAATGTTACGTCATATCTACAACATCATACTGTTGACCTTCATTAGACGTCATGTCAAAGTCGGATAAACGGCACTGTCCGGACGTGTTAATGTGTCATGTCGAGAAAATACTTAATTTAGAAGTAATTTCATGGCAATGATAAAACGTCTTGTTTTTAATATCGCAACTACGGCATATTAATGTCGCAGACATCGGGAAATAACACAGCGTGATCGGGACGTTCTCCGGATGTAGTTAGCCGAGTGGACACTAACACGTCGATATGATGGATTGTCAACAACTAAGACAAAATTTAACATGTATATCAAATAATTGAGTCTTATTTATTTATATAATTTCAAATTTATATCGTAGCGAGCGGTATTATAAGTCAGCATTGTCTCTTAAACCAACGTCATTACGTTTTTGGTTGAATACTTTTAAAAAGTCGATACGATTTATTCTTTTATGACTGTTATTTTATATTTCTATTTATTTAAGTATCAGTCAAGTACGAGCTCCATTCAACCAGAGCCAAAGATGTTGACCAAGACATCTAAGACCGCAAATTTTAATTCGACCAATACGAGGTGCTTCAATATAGGACAATGGAGTGGAAACAAATATACGCTCAATGACACAACCCAAGATTGTAAGCTGTTTGTGTCCCGGTTTCTAAGTGGTTCCAATCCTAAACTATGGACACTACTTGGCGATTCAACTATGAGGAAGCTGTTTCGTCAAATAATAAATGCTGAACAACTAAAGTGTCATCGTTTACAGAAATGCTATAAATTGAATAATACGTTTCATGGATACCTTCAATTTCAATCGGGAACAAAAGGAAAATCTTTCAAAGACAAATCTAAATGTCTTAGTGAAATGCAAGGATGTGAAGGTAAGTTCAAGGAAATCGAATACATTCCAATCCTTTTCACAACAAACGTAAATCCCAGAGGTTTGAATGTACCAAAATACGTGCTTTTGAACTTCTATTTAAGCAAGAATCCGAGAGACATGTGCATTATAAATGCTGGACTTCATGATCAAAATCCTGAACAAAGTAACGTGACTGACTATGAATACTTGGAAAATGTCAAAGAATACATAGGATTTTTACGACAACCGTGTGAAAAGATCATTTGGATATCAACCAATAATGTTTTAGATATGAAACAATATGGTCAAAGGAATGGAAGGATACGGTTATGGAACAGCCTTGTGGAACAGATGCTAAGAAAAGAGTTTCCTGATGTGGGATATATAGATATGTATCCTATGTCTACCATAAGGGCTATGCATCAAGATAATGTGCATATGAAACCTGTCTATTACAGAGAAGCAGCAAGCTTTTTTCTGTAATTTGTTTCAGTATCTTTGAAGCACCATCAAACTCTATTGTTTATAATTTAAATCAATAAAGGTATATCAAAAACTTATCATGTAAATAGAATAGAGTTTCACTTGTGATGATTGGTTATTATATAGTATATTTCAAAACCTTGAACATGATTTGTTTTGGTTATTTTTTGCTTGTTCCAGAGAAATTCCGGATATATAATTCATTTTTCACCAAACCTTAATTACGATGATTTCAAATATACATTTGACACATTGATATGTGGTCTTGATCTAAATAAAATAAAATAAATCATTTGAAATTGGAGTTATTTATTTACTTAATTCATGAATTACTTTGATTCATGTGACTACATATCCAATAGTATTTACTGTTTTGCAGTGAAACCCTAGATGTAGAATGCCATTCGCAAAATGAATGAACTCGATGAACATAAAACAACAAGCAACACATTTTTCTATTTTCTCAACACAATTCTATCTAAGTTTGATTTTACCTATAGACCACACATGCGATGTGTAATAAAGTAATGCAAGAAGTAATGCTGATAGATAAAAAAAAAACTTAAACGCATGCACGATGACGACTCCTTTTCTGTCTTTAGCAACATGCTTGCTATTATTGTAGATATTCAGAATTGTATTTTGAAAGTTACGAATAATATACATGCATATGATGCTCTCTCTATAGCCCGACAAAATGAAGAGTCATAATTCATTGGCCCTGAGACCTATTTATATTTGTTTATACACCGTAACTGTACATATCCCATCACCAGGTATACAAGTCCCATAAACAATATGATTACAACATTTTGCCATCGATCCCAAGCTTTATCATATCTGATATGCAATGAATCCAAATATTGATTTCCAGCTAAAACTTCTCTGAAAATATAAAATAAACTATTTCATTATGATATTGTTTTATATTTGTCCAAAGTAAGATGTGCAAAACATTATTGATTAATGATGTTTATCACTAATTAAAACTTAAATGATTTGAAAAAATACGATTTTTGTTTATCTACGGGTATATATAAACATGAGTAATGGCTAAATCACGATAGGTTTAGTTTTAAAAATGAAGATAATATCTTTAATTCTTTGACTTAATAAAATTTAAAATAATATTTGTTTTTCCAATGTAAGCATATTTACTAAGGCAAAGCTTTTTATAGAGTATCAATTCTCGTACTAGTAACAATAATTTTAACTTACACATCCCATTTTCCCGTCATTGGATTCTGAGTGTAGAATCTTTCATCTTTTAGTTCATTTGCTAAAAGAGCCTTAAATGGCAAACAAATATTTTAAAAATATATGGGGGTTTGAGGCAAATAGAAGCAAGTGAAGTTATAGTTATGTATAATTCAAAATCACTGCTACACACCCAAAAGGTGATAACATATATATGTTTCGTTATACTTATTATGTACTTTTCTGTTGATCTGTTGATGGGTATTGTTCAAATAACTAACATAGTTACATAGTTTAATATAATTTAACATCAAATGGCACAACTGACCTCAAATCCATATTTCACAAAACTCAAATATTTGAGCCATTGAATCCACTTTGGAATCGTTTCTAAATTAACTAACAATCCGCCAAACATCTGCATGTTATCATAAATAGAATTTTTTCATGCATACATAGATACATTTTCGGAATAGTAAAATTTGTATTTCACCAAGCATAGTAAAGAACGTACAAAAAATAATATTAATTTTGGTTTCAATACCATGGAACTTTACTTATTTCGCCCGATAACATAAGACAGGTGATTCTGAAAACGCAAGTTTAAAATATCGCTGTTTTCTGTGGAAACTATAAATAAAGTAATTACACTGTCCCTCGTCCACATTAAAAACGGCTACTAGCGATTTTAATGTAATCAGGGTCTTATTAATAACACAATCGACATACCGCAGAAACCATAATAATGAATGAACTTAAGGCATGCGCTACAGCGTGAACTCCAGTTAGCATTCCTAAAAATAATCCCATGGTCGAAGTCAAAAACGCTTCTGCGAGAAGCACCGCAACGAAAAACCAAAACGTCTCCCAATCAGGCTTGAGATCTATATAGAATAGCGATAAAACTATATTAAATACATACAAAAGAGCGATCAAGCGTACTTATTGAAGACAACTTCACTAGCTTTTTCTCACAGAAAAGATAGATTTTTGATAGCTTTATAATTGGTTTTAATTTGTTAAAAAAATGAATAATGTTAGTTAATATTTAGAACTCGCATATAATTATCTAATTAAATACTAGAAAAGATCATTTACAGTATATTAGTGGTTATATTATCATAGTTTGACTTTTGAATGTTTGCCAAATGTCATGTTTTACACCCTCTTTTTAAACGAAGCCAATGACTACTTGGAGGCATTTTCTTTTCAATGTCATCGTTCATTCTGTGTTTATATTCGACCGTTACTTCTAAAAACATATAGTCTGTATTAGATATAGGAAGACCTAGGTCATGAACATAACTTCAATAAATATTCACCTATGATTGAATAAGTAAAGATTGCCAGCAAAAGTACAGTAAACATTCTCATCGGTATAAAATCCGCTAATATTTTGGAAAATAGATAGGCTGTTGGACGGTAAAAGCCATTGCTATATTCATGGCTGTAAAATAAAACAAACACATTAGTAGAAGCAAGGTAGACATAAGAGAACCACACATGAGCCTTGTACTTTGCAAGAATATTTACTTCTCTTTCTTTGCGAAAGTTGTAGAATGTACTGTATACAACTTTTAAACATAATCTCACTTTTTTTCATTGGAAAACAACACCGATTCACTTAAGATAAAAAATCGATCATATTTATTGATCACACATATCAACAAAACAATTACATTGAACGAAAAGGACAATAACATACATGTAAAAAGCCCGTTCCCTGACAAAGAGCTCAATTGTAGCTACATTTGAAACGGCTGTGCTCATCAACAGAAAGAACATCAGCCCGGCCCTGAAAATGAAAATAATATGTGATTCAGTTAATATGCTATTAGGAATACCAACAGCTTGAAAAAAGTGTTTAAAATGGTTAAAAAATGCCAACATTGTTAAAAGTTAACGTCCTAGTTTTAGGCGATGTAAAATTGTTCAATGTATTTTGTTTAATGATATGTTTTACCTGTTTTGTATTGCTATTGGCACCTCATTTTCTAAGTTCCAATACAGTAATCCTAACAGTGCTGCTTTGATAAACACTATAAGAACCTATAAGACCAATAAGCATATTCATTTTATACATTTTCAATTTCATTATATATTCATTCAAAATACCATACATACTTCAAATAATACCGCTCTGTGTCACATAATTGAATACTACAGTTGTATTGGTTTTATCAAATAGTAGATTGCGAAAAGATGGTATATGCTTACCTGGAACACAAAGATCATTGGATTGCGAACCATGTCTATAACCATCCTTTTAGATACATATTTCAACTGCAATCAAAAGCATATTACAAATTACATTTGTACATAAAGTGTGCCGACAATTACAAAAAGACATATAATGCTATTTTACAAAACTAATGGTCAGTATTTTTTCCTTCATCAAAAGGATGTATACTTCAATTTAAATATCAAACAGCTTTACATTCACGGTACATACCTGTGTTAATAACGTAGTGGCGTATTCTTCGTGTCCATTTTTAAACACACCACTATTTGCATAGTGATGGTGGATTAATTCTAATTCTGATGTAACACTAGAGAGTAACACATATATCAATTTTAATTTATCAAACAATTGATCAGAAACCTGAAGATCTCTCATTTATAACATTACAAGTGCAAACATGAACAATATTTAATGTCATAACCCCACGAGGTTTCAAAATGCTTAAACATTAAAATGAACATTCATGATTATGTTTGTTTTCAGATATACGTACTGTTTCGAATAGCTTGACTGAGAATAGTGATAAGCAAGCGCGTCACACTTGCTACGACCGTCCGTTGGTGAAATATCTTTCGTTTCGTCCTTCAGCGCTGCTAAAAGTTTAATATAGACACATAGCTGCATTTAAATTGACTGATTAAATAGCATTAAGACATATTCTATGTTTATTAAGAGCATGGGTCAAATAATACCGCTATGTTAGAATGAATAGATTTACATTACTTATGATAAATTACAAGCAAACATTTTACTTACGAATCAATGACTCGTTTTTTATTGTTTCGTCATCGCCATTTATGATATCAAGCAAGAAATCTGATGGATTGTTATACTCTTCGCAAACGTAACCTTGATCAAGCATAAATTGTAAAAAGAAAACATATCTTTTATCATAAGATTAAAGCAGAAAACATATCTTTTATCATAAGATTATAGCAGAAAACATATCTTTTATCATAAGATTAAAGCAGTTTTTGTAATTTTCCAAATCGATTTTGCACACAATATGTTTATAATAATTGTTTGTTCTGGTTAGGTTTCTGCTTCCCTCTCGGCAAAGTACATCCTAATGACCTCGCGATCATGTCTTTTACGTCTGTGACGCAATTAGGACGTCATTTCGACGTGCCTTGCCGAGAGATATTAACAAATCATGCTACACTCTCAACTTTTACGACAACCAAATTTGATATACATATTGAAATATGATAATAATGATTGAAATTAATAAGCTCAGACTGCATTAGTTCTAACCTAATCCTGCAAAATAGCCTAGAGCGTTTGATGAAGGTCCAAAATAAACCGTTTGGCCTTTCGAAAGAAGAAGCAGGCTGTCGAACAGCTTTAAGATTGAATATCGTGGTTGGTGAATTGACAATATAAGTGTGCGACCTTGTTGTGATATCCTATAAGAAAACAAACAAAATGATCTATATGAATACCATAGTTGAAGAAAAACCTGAATCATTCACACTAGTATATCATCATCACACTGAATCATTCAGACTAGTATACTACCTGAATCATTCACATATGTCTTTTATTAAATTTGTAAATACATTTGATTCTTCATTTCACTATCATTTTGTCAGATTATTGGCTTGAAATGTATACCTTGATAGTAATCGCATGACAGCGTTTGCGGTAGTTGCATCAAGTCCAGACGTTGGTTCGTCCAGAAAGAGTAGTTTTGGCGAAATGATAAGTTCCATACCTATATTTGTCCGTTTTCTTTCACCCCCAGATATTCCACGTGTGAAATCATTTCCAACCTTTCATAACAATAAAACGTAACATTAACGATATTAAATTAAAGTGATTCATGTTTGACGAGATATTACGTTTACATAATACTATATAGATAAACTAAATTTTAGCGATGCTTATTAAAATAAAACTATTTAAAAGAGTTGTATAAATGATCACCACGAGAACCAATGCATCTATGCTGTTTATACCATTGTATCAGCACACTCAGTAAGGCCTAGTTCCTGGATAATTTCATCAACCATTGCATTTTTCTGAGGTGTTGTTATATACTTTCGAAGTCTCAAATTGGCGGAAAACATGATGTTCTCTCGGGTAGTCAAAGTGTCCATGACTTTATCATTCTATGGTTGAATTAAACAAATATTAAGTATAACAGTGTTTGCAATTTGTTTCACATTCAAATATGTCAATATCACGATGCTTATCTAATGAATCACATCAAAATATGTGTGATCTTTTATTCAAAACACAACTGTAGATGGCCATACTTGCCAGACTTACAAAGTTTAACAAACCTGTACAACATATCCAGTCATGGATTTGAAGTGCTTTGGTGGAGGGCATCCATTAATGAGAAACTGACCAGAAACACCAACGGGATCTTTTCTCCCGGCAATAGTATCTATAAGTCTATAAATGTTTGAATGGAATATAATGCATTTATTTTGATGTTGAAGTACTTATATGAAGATATAAACTATATGCTATTGCTATTTACTTTTTATCAGAATATTACGCACGTAAGTGCTGTGTGTTTCAAGATATACAAGACTCAAATAATAGTCCCTAGATGTTGTGATCTATACTTAATAAACATGTTGATTGGTTAATGAATATGTCATGTTTACTTACGATGTTTTACCACTTCCTGTTGCACCCATGATGGCATTCAACCCGGGTTTGAATATGCAACTGAAATAAAGATACACATAAATATGTAATTATTTTAATAACAGGTTCATTATCAACATTATAATTTAAATTGCCAAGTAAGAGTTTCAATTTTATTAAGTGTTGATAAGTTTATGTTTATGTTGGAAAATATATTTGTTTACTTGATATTTTGCAGAATAGTCTTATCTGCCGAATGACAGCATTTTGAACGCTGTGATTTCACCCTGACCGTATAGC
This sequence comes from Hydroides elegans, assembly GCA_001703475.1. NCBI lineage: Eukaryota > Metazoa > Annelida > Polychaeta > Sabellida > Serpulidae > Hydroides > Hydroides elegans. The sequence continues at coordinate 55,754 of LQRL01133569.1, read as the reverse complement.
CAAGGTCATGGCAGCTGATGACGGTGTCTGCTGGCTGTTCGGCAAAAGTTCCTTGTGTAATAAACGACTTAACTTATTCATTATGTTTTAATATTTTAGCATAATGTAGGTAATAATATCATTGAATATATATATATATATTTTAACTAAATTGCTTTAATTTCTATATGTTTATATTTTGAACCCTGATTCTCATTTATTCATTCAAATTATATTAATATCACTTATTACGTACCTTCATAGCCTGCTTCAATTAACGATATTACGGATTCCGATTTCATTTTGTATTACATTCAATCATATTACAGAATATGAATTTATTTATGCTATATTAGAATAGAGCTATTCTTGAATATTACTCGAATAATTTCACTGATAACTTTTTTCAATTGGCTAAAGTTTATATTATCGTCACATGCATTTAGCTGAAAACTCAAAAGGTAACAGTTTGTCATTATTGTTTAAACAACGTGTTTTTTTTCTTTTACGTAGTTTGACATTTCGAAGAGGCGTTTCAAAGACTGGTACCTTATAATCAATCTATGAATTGACATTCAACTCTAGACATATTTCAACTATCTATTGACAATAGGCTTGTGCTCATCGCATAACAATATAGTCATAGTCTGAGTGTTTTGATTTATTCCTTTGAACATAAAACTGGCTGTATATCCCCTTTATACTTTAACAATTGTACATTCACAAATCTTTCTGAATGTTTCAAAGATAATGTATTATTTTATGATACTATATCTAAACGTTATTTTCTCCGACTGCCACTTATCATTAACAATAAGTGATTCATCGAGGAAAATGTATTTGTGTGTTTTATTGTTCATTCATATATTCAATGAACAGCTTAGCTGATAACTGAACCTTTTGAGAATCAATAATTTTAATTAATAAATTAACGTACATAATAAAGGCAAATAGGCACCGGAAGAGCAAACTATTCCTACAAAATGTAGTCAACAATATTTTGATAGACCGTTTTGATAAAATTAGATCTAAAATAATGATCAGTCATACTTTTAAATATTAAAATAAAAAGCAAATAAAATCACAAATTTGACGCCAAGCTTTTTATACATTTTATAATTTCTACAACAGTGTATGTCTGTTTATGGTTTTTTAATGTTTCCATCACAAATTATCACAGATTATTAAATGAAACATGTATATGAATACATTTAGCGCATTCAAGAAGATTAAAACACATGTGGAAAGTAGCATTAGTAATTGAACTTACATGAATTAGGTTTGAATCATGCTGTTTGTTTTTTAACAAACGTTTATACATTGTCCTAATAGTCAAGCCAACTTGATTTAGCATATGCATATATATATGGTACCGTCTATCTGTGAAAACCGCGTATGTCAACATTGTCTGATTTTTTTTCAATCAATGTCAATATTACCAGATGCATATTTGCGCTCATAGCTATATTAATAGCCATATTTTTTGGTCGCTTCAATTGTGTTTTGATGATTTTTATTTTAATTTAGTACATATTATATTGCTTTGAGTCTTAGTTATATATCCTTCATAAATGTACATATGTATAGATAACTGAAATAGCCATCCTAGTTAGCTGAGACAACATACAATGAGCTCAAATGTTTCGTTGCTCATATAAAATATACATTGTGAACAAAAAAAAACGTAATCGATCACTTGCATGGAATGTTGAAACCAATCGCTTTATTTACATAAAAACGCTCAAAGACAGATATAAATATATAGTTATTTTGAACTATTTTGTAGTTTTCTAGCATCTTGTGTAATACAGGTTTTCCTTGAATTCTGGTTATATTAATAAAGGATATAAGCCCTGTTCATATATGCTTGAAATCAATATGCACTGGTTGCGCTTAACTGGTGTTTGCGTTTCATTTATATTTATTCATGAGCCTTAGTTTAACATATGCGACAGCAAGAAATGCAATTCCCATTAATGTCAATGCGAAAATATTTTGCCACTTATCCCATGCTGTATCATAGTCGATATTCAAGGAGTCAAGATAGTCATTCCCCGCAAGACCTTTTCTGTAACATTAAAATGGCAAAGTAATTCAATGCGCTATAAGGCATAATACGAGATAAAGATATATGTGTCAACTATGAAATTATTAATAAAATATCAAATGATAAAATCGATGCAGTTTCAATATAATATACCCATTGACATAAATCAAACCTTACATGTTCCATTCACCAGTCGTCGAGTTTTGATGATAAAACGTTTCATCTTTCAACTCATTAATCAGTATAGCCTTCAAAAAAGATTATATATATAGAACATGTTGATTTTTGTACGATTTTTTGTACGATTTTGAAACATATACCTATAGCTTGTGTATAGAATAGCTAGATAGATAAACTGATGTTATTTAAACCTGCGCATGGTCTAGGTCGAACAAAATGAAAATAAACGCGTCAAAGACGAAAGAAATCATAGTGAACTTTAGACATTCCTCTGATCCAGAACCGCTTTTCGTCGATAACGATACTATTGAACGCGTCAGTTTTTCAAAGCTCCTTGGATTAATCATCTCTAGCGACCTTACATGGTCTCATCATGTGAACTACATAGTCACAAAAGCGGCATCGCGTATCTATTCTCTAGTGCTTTTAAAGAGGTCCGGACTGAAGCCCTTGGATATCATTAGGATATTTACATCCATGATCCGTCCGGTCCTAGAATACGCTTCACCTGTATGGCACACGAGCCTAACCAACGAACAGACAAAACAAATCGAAAGTATTCAAAAGCGTGCTCTGAAGCTAGCCTTCCCCGATCTCTCCTACTCCGAAGCAATGGCAAAGTGTGATCTGCCCACCTTGGAAACTCGTAGAGAAACTTTAACAATGTCTTTTTTTGAGCAAATGCAAAATAAAGATCATAAGTTGAACTATATGCTTCCTCAAGAAAG
>LQRL01133569.1:21399-52638 GCA_001703475.1 Hydroides elegans | reverse complement strand
ATTCAAAAACAGCTTTTTACCATACTGTATTTTTAATTTCCAGTAGTATTCTACCAGTATTGTTAAACGTGCTAAATCTAGTCATATGTTTTTATCTAATTAATGTTTTAGTCTTATAATGTTGTACTTCAACTCACACATATGCATGTATGATGTTGCAAATTAAACTATATATATTAAAAAAGAAACCCTCCAATAGTTCCTTAAAGTCAGGATCACATTTACTTCTTTATTGAATTGGCTCCAACGTCAAAACAGTTATTAATTCCCCAGATAATTTACCATTTTTCTTGTATTATGTGTCATATCAACGTATAGTATTTGCATTGCATATGATTTATGAACTGTTAATAAACGATTGCAACCATTGAATTGCATTCAAAACCATTTTTTAGCATGGATATGAGACAGTACTTATTTAAAAGAATACTAACTTGAAACCCATATCTTAAAAAGCTCAGGTATTTAAGCCATTGAATTGCGCTTGGAACTGTTTCTAAATTAACAAACAATCCTCCAAAGAGCTGCAAAACATTATAATGTATGATTATTTATGTACCTGATATGTTGACTCACATTTAATATAACAAAACATAATGATTTCAAAAGTAATTACAAAAACAGGACAATTCTTATTTCTTTATAGCATTTGTAGCATTTGCATTTATATAAATATATAGATACTTGTCGTTTTAACACTAAGGTTTAACTGTTTACTCTAGTTGAATTTTATATGTACAAGTTATATATACGTATCTCTATATTTCTTTCATGCAGTTTTCTTACCACAGAAACAAGGAGAGTAAATGAAGTCAGTGCATGTGCCACCGAATAAATTCTTGTCAGCAAGCCACACAACAAACCCAAAGATGCGGTAGCAAACGATGTCATTAACAGAACAAGAGTGTAAAACAGAAAAGCACTCCATGTACGTTTCAGATCTGAAACAACCAATAACACCATGACAGAGGTTTTAGCGATTATAAAATGCGTAAGTAAAGGTTCCGTGTATCACTGGGCTATATCTAAGTAAATTAAATTTAGAGCATCAAGTTGTGAGCAATCACAAACACATGGTTTGGTTTTGTTGAAAGTTAGTGTTAAATATTCGTTTGATTGTCAAGCCACATTGCATTAAATAGGAAGTTATAATGAAACACTTTGTATGCCGTAGCGGAATGACAATATTGCATGTGTTGGTTGTTTGCATATTTCAAACTATAATACTTTATCTTACTATAAATTTTCAGAATGTGTAATGAGGAATAACCTCATTAAAAACAATAGCAATTCAACAAATATTTGAAAGTAAAAGCAGGCTATGTAACTAGAAAAGAAAACCTCACCTATCATTGCATAAGAAATTATAGCAAGCACGATTGCAGGAATCATACGCATTGGAAGAATGTCAAATATGATTTTTGAGGAAAAATAAGCAAAAGGGGAATAAAACCCGTTGCTATACTCATGTCTGAAAAAAATACAAGCACGAAAATAATGCCCAATGGCAAAAAATTCACGCATCGATATTCAACATTATTAAAATTTGATTAATTTGACATTTGATTAATTAACATGCTTACGATTATGATTCATCATGCATTAGTATATTTCTAGCTAAAAGTCAAATTTAACTTTTGTGGATTATGAATTAAATGCATAAATGATAATATACAGCATTTGTTCTCAAATAGTCATACATGTAAAATGCCTGTTCTTTTATAAACAGCTCTATGACGGAAAGGTTGGGAAGAGCAGTACACATCACAAGATAGAATGCTAGTCCAGTTCTTATAACAACATAGATTAGATAATATATTATTCACATATTAGGATATGAAAACTACAAAAGTATAACTATTTGTAAAATGATTAAGAAACGGAAATATCATATATATAGAATGCTATCGTCCATCTCTTTCAATATGATTTACGCCATATTATAATTATAATATGTTTGTCATTCACATATTAGGATATTAACCCACTAGATTCAGTATTAGTAAAATGATTTATTAAAATAATCAACCATTTCAACAAAGTTGTTTTAATTATGTTAATTGATTACATATTTGCTATAGTATTAAATTGGATATATAACTTCAACAAAAGTAAATATGATAAGTAGAGTAAATACCTCATCGAGTTCATTATTATTCAAGACTTGTCTTATGTACCTGTTTTGAATTCCTACTGGTGCTGTTTCCCCAATATTGAAGTACAACACGCCACCTAAGGATGCTTTTATTATCATAAACACCAACTACAATTGAAAATTGTGAATTATAACACTTTATTTAGACAAAAATGGCATATATAATACAAGTTATAAGTATGTAAATTATAAATGTATATATTGTATTTACCATGTAATAGTTGATACTTTTAATTCAACATCCTTTCTTTATATTTTCTAAAATAAAAATACCAATCTAATTAAAACAATTTGCCCTTGTTTATAACATTTATTGAATGTAATTGAATCCTTTACCGAAAACATAAATGACATTGGATTCCGCAACACATCTGTCATCGTTCTTTTGGATACATATTTCAGCTACATATGGATTTAGGAAAATTAACATTAATTACAATTGCATCATAACATGAACAATTTATCTTAAACACATTAAAATCTTTCAAAATGTTTACAATTCAAATGTGTACACACTGAAATTGTTCATTTTTTTACGTATATAGCAAAAAACATACATTGTTACATAAACATCATGAACAAACCCTTTATTAACTATTTTAGAGTTATAGCTAGATTTCTATTTATATATATGCAAACTATTTGCATTTTCTGAGTTTATTACCTGAGTGAAAATTGAAGTTGCATATTCTTCTTGGTCATGTTGTTCTATTCCATTGGCTTTGTAAATTGTTTGTAATTCCGATTGGACACTACATCAGTGTACATGTAACGCATATCACGAATGCCATTTGATTGTTATTATATATTGGCAGTGCATTACATAAGATCAATTTTGTTACTTAAAGTTATCATATAATGTGATGATTGATTTAAATGTTTGAATGTTTGATGATTTGTTATTTTCTATACTGAAAATTCACAGTATCCACTATAGATGATATGTTGATAGCCGGTGAGCAAAATGAAGGTTTTAAATATAATATACAAATATGATGGAGTTATTAAACGATTCTATATATGTAAGTTTAAGTTTAAGTTTTATTGTCATTTTGGACAATATCTTTTTTATATATCAATTACCTTTTGAAGATGGATGATTGCAAATAGGCTTCTGCTAGTTTGTCAGTCAAGGCGTGCCTATGACCGTTTGCAACGCCCATCTTCTCGCTGTCATTTGGTGCTGTGTTTGATTAAATAAAGTATATCAAAAAGGTTTTGTAAATAACTTAAAGCCGATATACATTGGAAATTTCGCTGGATATAAAAAGAATACTTACGAGCAGACACTACTGGTTTTGCCTCACCCATAACGATGTCTAAGAAGAAATCTGATGGGTTGTTGTATTCCTCACAAACATAGTCTAAAATATCAAAATGATTTATATTTTAATTGGCTAAAACTGCTTAATTATATCTTAGTGCTATCTAGATTTATATTTCATTAGCTAATATCGCATAAAATCACAAATAAATTAAGGTTATCAAATAAATTAAACTACCTAGTTTTGCAAAATAATTCAGAGCGTCCGATGCAGGTCCATAATACACCGTGTGACCATAAGAAAGAAGTAACAAACTGTCAAAAAGCTTTAGGATGGAGTATCTCGGTTGGTGGATAGAAAATATAATAGTTCTTCCATGTTTTGATATACTGCAAATGCCATGCAAAAATATAGATATTATAAGATGAAAAATCAATAAATGCAAAATGTGTTTATCACTAGATTTAGATACAAAAATAAACATTAAAAACATAGTCATGTCTCTCATGAGGTTTTATTATTAAATAGGTACCTTGAAAGTAATCTTATAACCGAATTAGCCGTGTTGGCGTCAAGTCCACTTGTTGGCTCATCTAAGAAAAGTAATTGAGGTGATATGATAAGTTCCATTGCAATGTTGGTTCGCTTTATTTCTCCACCAGATAATCCGCGTATCATTTCATTGCCGACCTATATCATACATACAGGTGTGACTTTTTTTATGGGTGACAGTGTTATAACGGAAAAGTCTAAATAAACAATGAGTTGCTATTTGTTCAATACCACTTCGCAATGTCGTTTTTTCAATTAGTGATTGTTTTAAAATGATAATCAAAAATATACCCTTGTTTCTGCACAATCCTCTAAACCGAGTTCTTGAATGACTTCATTCACCATCTGTATCTTCTTGTCGATACTTATATGTTTTTCGAGTCTCAAATTGGCCGAAAACATTATGTTCTCTCGTGCTGTCAAAGTTCCCATCACTTTATCTTCCTATAAATTACAACATTGTAAAAAGACTATTTATTAAGACTACATAATCATCTGCCAGGCAAGATATTCTAAAGCAACATGTAAAATTTAAAAGAAACATGACCATTATGACGAATGCTTAGTTATTTTTTGCTTTAATTTTGTTTTCAGAATCATGTCAACGTTTGGCAAATCATTTCATTTCACCAACACATATTAATTTTTTTCGGCTCTGAACACAATTAACTTAAAATTGAATTAAAATTATCAAAAGGAACCTGTACAACGTAGCCGGTCATCGACTTGAAATGTTTCGGCTGAGGACAACCATTTACCAAAACCTGACCAGATATTCCATTTGGATCTTTTCGCCCGGCAAGCGTGTCTAATAATCTTTGAATAACGTAGTAAACACTAGATGAAGTGATTGAATATTAACTATTATATCATAATTTATACATGCAATCAACACTTTAAAACTTCATTCACTCATTATGTGGCTAGATATTCTTCATACAAATGTGCTTTTAACTTTAACACAAAAAAGTGATTAGTTAATTGCGTGATATCTAACAATGTATTGACAAGAAAGAATACTATTGCATAATATTTGCTTACGAGGATTTACCACAACCTGTTGCGCCCATGATAGCGTTCAGTCCTGGCTTAAATATGGCACTGAAAATAAATAGAGAAAACTACACGAGTGGGTGGTCTGGAAATAAAAACGTCACGAGGACACATTTACTTATCGCAAGAGCCCGAAGGGCGAGTGCAATGAGTACATGGGTTTGAGTGAAGTTTTTATTTCCAAACCACTCACGAGTGTGGGTTTTAGTTTTATTTCATGTAAATCTTCTCAAAATATGTTTTTGATTCATTAAGTAATTATCATAAATTTTCCGTGTTGTCTAATTTAGATTTTTTTACGGGGAACTAATCATACAATGTATTAAATGTATTAAATATTGTAAATTTATTAGAACACTCTGACGTTGTGTTGACGTTAAGCTACAGCAGGTGTTTTATGCAATTAAGCATGACAAAAACAGGTAACTGCTTTGGCCACTTTTCATTGCCCTATTGTGACGTTATAATGTTTGTGACGTTTACGTAATATTTAGTTATGAATAACTATTATTTACGCAAAAATAAAGTCATTTTATGAACTGTTTTAATTTTGAAAGGCAATTTTTATTTATTTCATATGCTATAAGGTATTTGCAGCAATTGAATAAGGTCTTCCATATGTTTGTTTCTGTTTAAACAAAAACACATGTTTTTTTGCTTATTTATATAATATTTTAGCACGTGGTAAAAGTGCAATCGTACTTCGAGGGACATCCGGATAAAACTATGTCATGGCCAGCTAGCATACCACAAATCCTTATGTTTTATACCAATTCACACACCCGGACATGAAATAAATTTCATATGCAAATTCTAACAGAATAAAATATTTCTAAATTAATAATGTTCATTCAATAATAATTTGATAAAATCATAATATAAGAAATAGATAAATGAAATAATGATAAGAAGAAACGGAATAGACCCATTTTCTTTTGAATCCTTACTTTATGTCTTGAAGTATAAGTTTTTCCTCTGTGCGGCAACATCCCTTTGCTGCCAAACTTACAGTATATCCAAGACCATGACAGCTTATGACAGTGTCCTCTTGTTCTGTCCCGTATCCTTTTGGCACAAATTGTAATTCTTATTCATTTTGAGGAGTTAGGATATTTAAAGCATGTTTATGTTGATATGTTGATAACAGCAGAAAAGTTCATTTAAGTAAATTGTATATAAAATATGAAATGATATTTGTACATTTATATGATTATACATAGTTGATTGCTATAAATCAATAGGACCTACCCCGATGACTTGTTTCAATAAGTGATACTACGGAGTCTGTTTTCATGGTTTGATGTTCTTGATATATTTCTGATTGTATATTTGGTATAATTCGCTGTTCCTAGTATAGTACGGCAATAAACATATAAACTTCATGTGTGAGGAGTCTATTTCAGCATTCACTATACTTTAAAATTAATGATAAAAACTATTATTTATAAAATTATGAATGTTGTTACATGTTTCATAATTACCAACACTTGATGACTCAATTCCTTTAAAATATGTACATTACGATTGTTAAGTAAGAAAGCTTACCTTCGTGATAAATGACTATTTGTAAATTTGAAATAAATTAAAATTTTAATTCCATTATAAACATGCCCTAGTATGTCATAGAACAATGATATTCGTTTCCAAATCAATTATAAAAAGCACATACTCTCTCAAATAATAATATCAAGTATGAATGAATTATGTTTAACCTTGATTTTCGAATGGACCTTATATTCTTTAGATTGGTTTTAATATGGTTATTATTCACTGTATTGTAACATATGTACATATGCTTACAAGAGGCCATAGGGTAATCAGTGTTTAAATTGAAATACATATATTAGAAAATTTCTGTCAAACAGTTATTCATTCAAATTTTCTATCAACACTGCTACCATTTTTATTTATTATCATAATCGTTTCAATATATGACTTCATCAGATAGCTTATTCACTGGCTATATAGTTAACACTGGCTATATACCCTCATGCTCATTCTAAGATATGTATATTTTAAACAATAAAACATTGAGTTTATTTATACATCAGCACGTATTTATTATTACATCCTGATATTAATGTATTTATGAATATTAATTGCATTTTTTTTCTTGTGCGTACATTCTCCTCCGATCAGTATTACAAGCAATATGCTTGAAATGTTTATATCTTATATTGAAAGATATGACATTAATGCATTGAATGTGTAATACGTATTGTTTGTCATTTTGATTTAAGTAGCCGAGTGCAAGTGTTGGTGCTAGCCCATAATTGCGCTTGGGTTTTCGTGAAATGATAGTTTCTCTTTAAGTGAGATATGTTTATTCACATTTATAAATTGAGAATGCGCCCGTCAAATAGTGTTTCAATGTGTTAAATCAAAGTTTTAAACAATATTTGTATTCTAAAATATATTAAATTGTTTGATAGGCGATGGCTTTTCAACATAGAAATTATTGTAAAATAATTTGTTAAACCCAACTCGACAAGTAGTTGCATTGATTCCTGAATGCTTACAATTTACATTCACAATAAGCCATGTTGACCATGTATTTAATAACTAATGTAGAGAGCGTAAGAATTGTTTTGTTCTGTAAAAATGAGATTTATTGAAATAGATGCTATATAATAAATGAACTATCTGACTAACTGAATGATTCTTTTGAATCTCTATAAAACATTGTGCGTTAAATTGTATTTAGATATATATTGTAAGTATAAGTTCTATGGAAGAGTAAATTAAATGAACTTAATATACATTTTATAATTTTTAAAGCTTAATACAATGACTGCAACGTACGAATGACATTTCTATCATGCGTTTCAGCTAGCAAACATCGCAAGGATCAATATCAAATCAAACAGATAAAACATATTTAAATGATTTGTTGTTTGTCATGTCTTTGGCCAAAGTTTATTCTACATGTTTCAAACAGGATCTTTTAAAGCTTTTATGATTAATTAGATTTTACCAACTAAACCTAAAAACGTAGAGTCTGAGTTTCATGGATGTTATAATTATGATGTTAAAATTGAAATCCAAATATCTTTTTTCGGCTTTGGATGAGATATACAAGAGGAATATTAGCTAAAAATTGAAAGTGTTTGAGAAATGTCCTTTGATCTTTAAGCTCAAATATGAAGGTCAGAACAACACATTTAATGTTTCAGTCTTGTCTTTTACCAATTTTTACACATATGCAGCTTCATCCATACATACATAGTACCTCTTTGAATAATTCACAATGTTCCTGCAATAATAAGCTTCAAAATTGAAAGTGAAAAGAGATGGTTAAATGTGATTCACTCATGCATCTTCACTATTTGTATTTGTTTATAAGTCTTAGTTTAATATATGCGGCTAACAGGTATATAATGCCCATCATAGCCAAAGCAAAAATATTTCGCCAGAGTTCCCAAGAAGTATCATAGTCGATATTCAGCGAATCAAGATACTCGTTCCCTGCCATAACCTCTCTAAATCAATAGAGAATTATCTTCAATGTACAAATTTATGAGTAATTATAACAATATAATGTTAATGCGCATATATTTTGTTTTGATTTTAGCAAAATGGCGATTATTATCTTTATCTAATATGCACAGCGCAAAGACTGTTGAAAGTGTTAAAATCTACACATGTTAATACGCATATATTTTGTTTTGATTATAGCAAAATAACTACTATTGTCTTTATCTAAAATGTGAACGCAAAGACTATTGGAGGTGTTAAAACTTACACATCCCATTCACCAGTCATAGAATTTTGATAATAAAATGGTTTATCCTTCAACTCATTTACAAGCAAAGCCTGCAAATAAGAACAGTAATTTTAACCTCATTAACAAAAGTAATGAAATGAGGAAAATATTGGTATGTTGGCACATAGGTTTCAAAAATTCACATTTGAGTTTATAATTTTCATGATGCGATAACTACAATATAGTTGAATTTAGAAAAAAAAGTGTGTGAAGATTATTTTCTTTGAAATCATAATAAAATAATAAGATTAATTAGTAAGGTTTTTGTCATGTATCATAAACACATAAGCACTCACTTGAAACCCGTATTTTAGGAAGCTAAAATATTGCAGCCAACGGGCAGCAGCAGGTATTGTTTCTAAATTCACAAGCAGTCCTCCAAACATCTAGGATAAATATTGATAAATCTTAATTAAGGAAGCTGTTTTTTTATGAGACGCCCAAAACATGTCATATATATGTGCTATTGCAAATTAATAAGATTCTCGTATAAAACTGAACCTATTAATTGGAACGCAAATAAAATATTTCTATTAGGGTCTTACTGCAGATATAAGGATAATCAATGCAGTGAGTGCATGAGCCACAGAATAAATTCGTGTGAGTAGGCCGCAAAGCAAACCCAAAGATGCGGTTGCAAATGATGACATTAAAAGCACCAAGGAATAAAACCAAAAGGCACTCCATGTCCTATGTAGATCTAAATATAATATTCAACGTCAACTAATGAATTTCAATTTTAGAAAAGACCTTTACCATGTTGATATGATTTATTTGCAGTTTACTACATATTGATTTTAGTTTTTTATAATTTCTATAGCAAAATAGATAATTCTATTGACAGTGATTATTATGTTGACACACATTTGTTATATTGGTAGAATATTATGTGACAAAGATAAAATCAACGTCAAATGATAAAAAGAGTTTCCTACCTATCATAGAATATGTCAGAACTGCAAGCATAAATGTAGGGACCATACGCATTGGAATAAAATCGAAAAATATTTTCGATGAAAAATAAACCAGCGGAGAATAGAAACCATTGCTGTATTCATGTCTGTAAGCAAAACAGTGTCAAAATCTATTCATTTGTTTCGTTATAAAGGGTTCTATATTGACTACATAATTAAGTGGAAGACTAAATGACCATTAAACAAAAAAAGTGTTATTGGTAAGATAGTCCTAGTAGGTCATGCTACTCCTTAGCAAAATATAATTTGAAGCTGATAGCTATATATATTATATATATATAATTTTATAACATATGAAACTTGCATGTAAAACGCTCGCTCTTTAATAAACAATTCTATCACGGAAAGATTTGGAATAGCTGTACACATAAGCAGATAAAACGCTAGTCCAGCCCTGCAAAAAAGACATTTTAACCAACATTGAATGGGCGAACGAACAACATTAATCATAAAAGTTGTAATATTACCAATATTAACTTGATTTGAACAGCATATTGTTCTGAATTTATATACCAATTTTGGTTTCTGGTGTAATAACTGTGGTTCTTTTGTTTGTTGAAACTTTAAAAAGTATCACAAATTATTCAAATTGAGAAATTACAATTAGGCCTTATAGTTTGATATGTATAATATATCTAATTTGGCGTATGTACCGATTTTGAATTCCTACTGGTGCTGTGTCACCAAGATTGTAGTAGAGCACACCACATAAAAGGGACTTGATCGTCATAAATATCAGCTTGAAATAGAACGGGACGTTTAATAATATATATAATTAGCCTTAGTAGATAGACGCATTTCTTAGTATAAACTCATTGCATATTATGTAAATATATTGATTTTTATTTAGATTTTGTAGATTTGTTATATTTGCTTTGATAATGCTTTTTGGATTAAGAAGTGTAAATGATTTTGTACCAAACTGATTTAATAGATTTTTTTTTATGTTTTTATTTTATTAAGCGAATTTGTACTTGAAACAGAAATGAATTCGGGTTTCGGAAAACATCTGTTAGCATTCTGATGGAGACATATTTCAGCTGTAAAAAGGAAATCAGATACACAAGATTATATATCTGCATTGATATCAAAACCAAAATAATATTTTAATAAATACGGTATTCCTGATTTTCTTTGTTAATTTTGATAAATTATTTCTGTAGTTAAGGGTAGTATGAAATCCGCGATAGCATACCAACATTTGTTTTTTTTTTTCAAATAATTTACTTGAGTCATAAAAGAAGTGGCATATTCGTCATGACCATTTTGTTCTGCCCCTTTATTTAGGTAAATGGCCTCCAATTCCGATGATATCCTAAATATATCATACATGTAATGAATTGAAGCAATCTTTGGACATAAAATTAATTTGAAAGCATTTTATGGCATATCTTATGTAGTTAGTTGTATATTTCAAATAATTTCTAATGATTTCTTATTTTACATTTTACTTATTTCTTACTAATATGGCTTTTATATACAGAACTAACAATTATCATATCTTGCCGCTTTGCACATATTTTTAAAGCTGTTATAATTTTATTTATAGCAATGAACAAATATGTTTACCCCTTGAAATTGGATGAGTGTGAATATGCTTCGGCTAGTTCATCAGCTAAGGCATGTCCATTATTGTGCTGAACATCAGTTCTTCCATCTTCAATCTTCGCTACTCATGATTAAGTAAAAACACATGTCATGCAAAAATATGCAAAATAATGGCATTATTTCATTGAACTACTTTATTTATATTATAGAATACATATGTAAGAGAGTCACACAATAGGTAAGTATTTACTTACGGATGAATGATCCGTTTCTAGCTTCGGGATCGCCCATGATAATGTCTAGGAAAAAATCGGATGGGTTGTTGTATTCTCCACAAACATAACCTAAACAAAATAGTTTAAGACCTAAAGTCAAGCAAAATATATGAACAAATAGATATGAAAAACTGAGTTTCTGTGATTATTACGAGATAGAAATATCAGAATGTTACTAAAGTAACAAAAATCAACATCCACGAAAAGTCAAATTCATTAAAAAATGATGAAATACCTAGTTTTGTGAAATAATCCAAGGTATCGGATGCAGGTCCGTGATAAACTGTTTTCCCATGTGACAGAAGTAAAAGACTGTCAAATAGCCTTAATATCGAGTATCTCGGCTGATGTATCGAAAATATGATCGTTCTCCCGCGCTTTGATATACTGCAAAATAATTGTGAATAGTGGCGTTTTTTATCAATATATTTAGCAGTGCATGATCTGATTCTATTCTATTGTAATATATTTTAAAGATTATCAATTTAATGACCTGTGTAAATATTTATATGTGTCGCAAAAATCCCTTACCTATTTTAAATATTACTGTGTATGGCTATTTATTTGATATGATAAAGAAAGAATATATTACGAATAAAATATACCAGTTCCATTTTCAATGCAAAAAAAGATCGCACCTCGAAAGAAACTTAATCACTGAATTAGCCGTGTTTGCGTCGAGGCCACTAGTTGGTTCATCTAAGAAGAGCAACTGGGGTGATATAATTAATTCCATAGCAATATTAGTACGCTTCTTTTCTCCGCCAGATAATCCGCGAAAGAAATCAGTTCCCACCTGAAAATATACCAAGTGTTGGATAAACTGCCCCTTCGTTTGATACGTCAGTAAAATACAATGAAATGCAAATTCATTATGATATGTTTTGTATGCTTATACTGTTAATATGCGTTATGTATATCGGTCAAACTTGGACCATATAACCATTGAATTAGTATTTCAACGTACCAAGGTATCTGCACAATCCTGCAGGCCAAGTTCATGTATGACATCGTCCACCATTTGCATCTTCTTTTCTAAACTTATATGTTTTCCAAGTCTCAAGTTGGCCGAAAACATTATGTTTTCACGTGCAGTTAACGTTCCCAAAACCTTATCATCCTATGAATAGTAATAATATTTTTTTGTGAAGATACTCAATGTTAAAAGATACAAGGCGTGCAGTGCGGTAACTATTCATATTTTCCACTATATTTGGCTCTATTCGGACAAAACATATAATAGTTTATATTGCGTTAGACAATCTTACACAAAGTGAGTGTTTGAATACTTGAATTAACCTATTATCAACATTAGCTTTGAATATTAAGCAAACTAGTACAGAGAGTACCTGCACCACATAGCCAGTCAATGACTTGAAGTGTTTTGGCTGAGGGCAACCATTTACCAAGACATCGCCTGATATTCCTCGGGGATCTTTGCGTCCTGCCAAAGTGTCTAACAAACTGCAATGGTATATGTAATTCTATGTGATCTATTTTCAAAATAATAAATTTAATATAATCAATTTGGAAATGATAACAAAAGAGACTTGGTGGGTGTTTATAATTCAAATAGAGAGGTTTCTGCGATCTTTCTATGCTTTACTCAAGATAAGGCGATAACATTTATTGCATCAAGTAGGAATAATTTGATTGATTTCTATTACATCATATATTTGAAATACATTATTGATCAAATAACTAAGATTTATTATATCACTTTTATATATTTCCAAAAAAGGAAAAGTGCAATAGCTTACGAGGTTTTACCACTCCCAGTAGCTCCCATTATAGCATTCAGTCCGGGCTTGAAGAGACCACTGAAGAAAGAACGATTCAAAATTAGACTTAGAAAATAAGCATAATGAAAACTGAAGTTTAAAATATTATTCTAAATAGAATGATAGCTCATAAAATGTATATAAGATAATAAGATATGTTACACAAGTGATGCAATTTCGATAATATTGCTGTTCTCTTTGTTTAAAAAATCAACAATTAGAAACTGTTCAGGAATAATTATATTCATTTCCTGTAGTATGTTGTTAATTAAAAATTAGTTTGATGAAGTATTTATTTAAAACTCGAGAACGTATGTACTCTATATTTTGAAGTATATGCTTGTCCTCTTGATGGCAACATTTTGAGTGCTTAGTCGAAACTTTGATTGTGTATCCAAGGTTATGACAGCTTATAATAGTATCTGCCTGTTCTGTCCCATAACCTGTTTGTAGACAATTTTAAAGCCGCATACATTTTTCTCGACTAATATCTCAACATTATTAAAATCAAAGTATCTATACTTCGGAAACCATGTCAACGGTCTTTAAAATCTTATTAATAAAATAAAAAACGCGTATTTGATCATTTTCGACCTACCTCTGTAACTTGTTTCAACAAGTGAAATAACGGACTCCGTTTTCATGTTCAACTAAAATGTGTTGTTATATTTTGAAAATATCCTCTAATCCTCAATTATAAGAGAAACACAGCGAATCCAGACAAGATATTCGAACCATTTATCATACGCTATTTTCGAAGTCAAAACTTAATTCAAAGATTGATATTTCAATATCTAAATAGTTTACTCATCAGTCATCAACCTTTGCATGATATAATTTTGTATTCTTTATAACTGCTGCTTCACACAATTCTATACATGTACAACAAGGTACACAAAAAAGGAAAAAAGCAAACAAAAACAAATTACTGTATAGGCTTAAAAATGAATGCAGCTAGGTTTTATGTAGGTAGTGTTTTTATTAAACATCCCGTGCTTCTGTAAATGAATAGTTTCAGGTTTGCTTGAAAATCGAAAACAAAACGTATGTACATATCTTGACACAATCACAATGCAAAATATTCTCAGAAGCATTATCATTGTTTTGTATTTGATTCATTAAGTTGATTTGAAAGGTTAAGAAAATGACAAGTGCTAGAATCTATTGAGTGCCACTACATTTGTTGATACCTTTAATTATAGAAATCAATATGAATTAAAGTCTGAAATATTGATTTGTGCCATGTGAGATGTAAATGTTTTGAAACAATTAAGGATAATGAAACACAGAAGAAAGAAGCCTTTCCAACAATACAAATGACATCAAAGAAGCACTGGAAGAGGTTAAAATATGTGTTTATAAAATGCATGCTTTGCCAACATATGTTACCAAATTATATACCGGATGCGTGAAGAGTCATAGAGCGTCCATGCAACGTACATCTAAGTTGTGTGTCAATGCAATGTACAACTACGAATATGGATGATATCATTATATAAGCATAATAATATATATATATGAATAATAAACCATGCTCAGACCTTCATAGCGGTGCAATTGCGTATTTGTTGTTTTAAAAAATGACTATAAAATATTTCGTAAAATTCTGATTGTCAAACGACTTACATTAAATCCAATCGAATTACATTAATACAAGATTCCAAATAAATACACAATTTATAGGATTTCCTATAAGACTTTATTCATAAATTGTCATTTCGCACTTAATCATTGCATCTTGAATGTTGTTTCTTTTGTGCCACAGTTTAAGCACTCTGTTCTGCATTATTACATGATGGTTAGGTGATAAGTTATCTTACCTTTCCCCGTGGCTTGCCGATTGACGTTGCCTGACAAGCATGATCAGTTTAGTTTTAATAATGCTGAGAATAACGAAATTTCATTAATGTTGTCTCAATCTGCAACAGCTATCAATTCAGCTTATGGGTGTACTATTTCAGAACATTATATAGTATGAAACGTGCAAATAATTGACCAACATTAATATCATATTACATATTGAAAGCTAACTTTTAATTTGCGATTTCATTTTCTCGTGTGGCCAACAAAGTAAACTGTATGACAGTTAAGAAAATCGAGACTTAGATATGTGAATGAATACGTGATCAAAATAGAATTAGATGATTTGAATAGACAACAATCTTTTAAAAGCCCTTGTGTTACATAAGAGTCTATATATTTCTTCCTTAAATGAACGGAAATGTCCAAGAAAAGTTATAACTGTAACAGTAATCAAGAACAACATTTTCATTCAAGCAGTTTGCGTCTATGACTAATCAATCTTGCCGCCTTTGCAAATTAATTTGCTCATGGACCAATTAGTTCGCGCTTTGCATAACAAAGAATACATACCACTTGAAATGATCATAATGTTTTGATACAAAGTCTTGTTGATGTTAATATGTCCCTCCATCTATTAATTGGACATATACTTTTAAAAATATTTTTGTTTTGTTTATGCATCTCCAGACAATAAATCGGCAAAGGTGAAAGTGATAATTTAACATGATTCTGGCCAAATGTTTTATCGCGGTTACTGTTAAATACCTTAATCATTTATTCATGCAACTTGGTCTTATTTATATAGAATTCAATATTCCTGAAACTAGTTTATGTATGATTATGAATCAAATAGTTACATTTACCATAATTTCGTCTTATTATATCACAGGTCTCATATCTCATATAAATCTAGCTATTTTGTTATAATGATTATGTGTATATTTTGATGTAAAACCTACAGCGATACCAACTGAGGTAGAGCATTCTAACTTGTTAAACAATCGTTTCATAAGTTCTATGCCGATTAAGAATACAACAACTGTACATGTTTTTTTGTACTAAACATAAACATCTCCACTACAGATACTTTGAAGCCATGTGGAATAAGATGAAGCACTACATATAAGGAAAAAAATGAAAGTAAATTCATGTTTATTCCACACATTTTATTGCAATTAATCGATATACAAACACACATTCATCACCATTTACAAAATAAATAAAGTACACGATGAAACATTACATTGTTCCTGAGTGTGTATTTCCCACTATGTAGTAAATAATATAACTCCTAAGTAAATATTTTTTCATTGGAATGCTTACTAAAGATTTGCCGTGTTTTGAATGTTCAAAATACCAAACATAAACCTGAATACTTGAAAAAGTATTTCAAAATATCAAATATTATATTATACAATCCCACAAGACATTTGACTATTTATTTATTATTTTTTGACTATGTATATTATGTATTATTATGTATCATCATTTGAATTACAAACGATACAAAGGCAGCCTAAAACGTTTAGTTTGTATCAACAGTCATCATTGGCACATTCATATTTCACGTCGGAGCCACATTATTGTATTTTATTCCATGGATCGAGCACACGACATATAATGTCGCGAGGACAATATAACTTTTGATTTTATCCTTTTGCTCGGACATCATAATAAAATTCCACTCTCTTGGCTTCACAACCATTTTGGTATAGGTCTTTTCGGGTACCAATCCGATTGAATTGCATTGCACTTTATAGCAGCTTAGTACAAATATCCAGTGACAGTTGTTCATTATTACGCGGATGTAATTACATCGGATGAATATCTCAGAAACTTATAATTACATTGGCCCCGAACTAAACAATATCACCATTCTTAAAAATATCACACAAAATATCACACAGGAATATACCTACAGTTGTACAATAATTGATCTACTATTTATTTGTATTTGTTTAATCGTCTCAATTGGATATAAGAGACTATGAGGCACGCTAAACCAAGGACTGATATTCCTATCACATGCGACCATTTGTCCCATTCTGTTTCGTAGTTAATGTGTAGTGATTCCAGATATTCGTTACCAGCGGGCACTTCTCTACAAATATAGATAAATATGTTAATTTTTCATTGATATTGATTCCAATATGCAAATTTATGACAAAACAAAACAAAACAAATAAAAGCTGCAGCTTTATCATCATGGATCTTTATTTATTGCAAAAAAATGGAATGTAGCGATAATAATTATCGAAATATTATTTTTGCTTACAACTAATTTCGGAATCGCAATATAAATCTAATAAATTTCTAATAATGATTCATTACTAATCAAAATTGCTTCTTACATATCCCATGCTCCACTGCTGACGTTGAACGTGAGGAAGTCTTCATCTCTCACTTCGTTGATCAGGAGAGCCTGTAAATGCATCGATATTTCGTGAAAAAAAAATGCTTGAAAATTACAATTGATATATATTAATGCCATTGCATAACTTTTGATGAACTATAAATTAATAATACTTTTGAGTCGATGTGTCATAATATATTGGTGTCAGAAATAATCAGATAAACTTCATCTGTGTTTTCTATCGATAAGAAATAATTAACATATTTTTATTGCTTATAAATGAAGGTTTGAAATAAGAAAATATCTTACAGAAAAGCCATATCTTGTGTAGCTAAGGTACTTGACCCATTGGATCCAGCTTGGCAGTGAGTCGAGATTGACCAGCAATCCCGCGAACATCTGCATATAAAAGTAAATAAAAATGTGTTAAAATATTAAACTCGTTCGCCTCATAGAATTCTGGTATTGATCACGGATGATATAACTTAAAAAAAAAACGACTTAAGCCTTCAAATAGATATAGCAACAATCCCTAATGTGTTTTATATATTTAGCGCATACTCATATACGTGCCCAAAGGGCCCGGCTACACTTTTTTAAAAGTACATCATAAAAACGTACGCTGACAAGGAAATATTCTTTTGATTTATAACGTTTCCAATATTATGAAGCCTGAAACTGCAATGATGTTCAAAGCATTTCGACAAAAATGGTCATGGCTTTCTTTCGTGCTTTCCAACGTATCTTTCGGGAACTTCAAAGCGATATTAACGTTTTAAAGACACATCCTTTTCGGTTTCTTTATTATTAAGGAATACATTGAAAAGCATAAACAAGCTGCATATTAAAACACAAATGTAACCGAGACCTAAAACAAAATATTCTTACGGCTGAAACAATGAGAGAAAGAGCAGTGACGGCGTGTGCAACAGCGTAAATTTCGGTCATCAACCCGGCGCAGAAACTCATGGAAACCGTCGTTAAGGACGCCACACATAAGACTGTGTTGTAGAAGAGGAACGTGCTGAAGTCGCGCTTGAGTTCTAAAAAAAAAACAATTTATAGAATAGTGATTGAATTTCATAATAAATCCTTTGACAGTTACGAATATTAACTTGTATATTATACTTGAAAACGTTTAAGGCCGCGTTCACCAACTAAGAGAAAATGATGCACTTCAACTTCAAAATCGTATTTGTATATAACATAGAAGGTAATCCCTTCTGTTCATCCGAAAAGTAAACTATATTTTGCGCTTTTATTACGGGTGAACGCGGTCAAATGCACATCATGTTTTGGCACGTGTTTATTAAACAAACTATTTTGAAATGATAGTTGGCGGAAAATGATAGTTGGTAGAAACGAACTGTCCCAATGATGTCTTTGTATCCTCAACATAAACACATACGAAATTATATATTAAACAGCATGAATTTGGAAATTCGCATTATTGCTTACTTATCATGAAATATGAAATGGCTGCGTAGAGTACTGTGGGCATGAGGCGCATCGGTAAGAAATCGAATAGAATTTTGGAAATGAAGTATGCCGTTGGTCCATAAAATCCGTTGCTGTGTTCATGTCTATAAAAAATAAAAGCTACATATTATATTACGGCTCCAAACACCATAGAAGTTGGAAATACTATAATAAAAGTAAATCTCTGTTATATAGACTTTGTTTGCTAGGAAAGGTCTACTGCAGTATTTAGTGGAATGTTTCCTCGATATGTTTTACTTGTTAATTGATATTTTTCAATAAACAACAATACTTTCTTGATGAACAAAATAGGAAGCTGAATTATTCTCATGAGACATACTGAACGAAAAATTATTCTTAAAAAATAGAGAATTTAATAAAAAAAATCGTACACATAAAAGGCTCGATCCTTGATGAAGAGTTCGATGGCAGCCATGTTTGGAAAGGCAGAACTCATCGAGGCGAAGAAGAAAAACCCTGCCCTGAAAGGAAAATTGTATTCTTAAATATTTATTTTATTAATTAAAATAGTAAACTCTTAAATCATTCCAAACAAATATATTTCTCTCGATGTAGCACATAAATGATCATACAAAGTTCGAAACTACCCTTGTGCATATTTTTATTTATTCAACCTTTTCAGGCGCGGATTTAGAGGGGGCGCACCCGGCGTGCGCCACCTGTTCGCCCTTATATGTAAGACAGGTCCCCCGGTTCGGTCTGATAATTTATACTGTTTGCGCTCCCAGGTTCAACATTTTCTGGATCCGCGCCTGCTTTTGGTATTAGGTTAACGGTATCTTATCATTTTAAGTATGTAGCTCTTTCAATGAACGTATTAGAATAAATTGACTTGATGACTTAGAGACGTACTCAAGACCAGTCGATTTCCATATGACCATATGAAACAGATTAATAAGAAATAGAGTTTTACCTGTTTTGTAAAGCCACTGGCACTTCTCTTCCTAGGTCATAGTATAGCAGTCCTCCGATCATTGCTTGGATAACCATCGTTATTACCTAAGAACATCAATAAAATATGTTTTAATGATTAAATTATAATTGTGTATGTCAATCATTCATGCCTCCCCTTAAATGGATGCTCAAAATATGTTTTAGTAGATTACTAATTAAGTATTGTCTTTACGATGTATCATAATGATGATTCGATATATGGATTATTGCCATATTACTCATTTTCATATATGATAATGTTTGAATACGCATTGTTATTGAATATCAATGACATTTTTAAAAGAGAATACGCGGACCGAAACACACACAGTCAATAACACAAGTCAAATCCTTTTATTTTTACCTGAAATAATATGGCAGCAGGATTTCGTAATATGTTTGTGACTGTTCTCTTTGCCAAATACTTCAACTGCAAAACATAAAGCAAAAACATGTTTAAAATACATTTTGATTAAATTAAAGGCGAATAGGGCTATATAGCACAAAATCAGGCTTCCTCTAAAATGCCTAAGTTGCAATACTCATTTTAATGTTAGAAG
Source organism: Hydroides elegans (assembly GCA_001703475.1). Classification (NCBI taxonomy): domain Eukaryota; kingdom Metazoa; phylum Annelida; class Polychaeta; order Sabellida; family Serpulidae; genus Hydroides; species Hydroides elegans. Next base: position 32,123 of record LQRL01133569.1, on the reverse strand, counting down.
AGTGCATCTTCCGTAATCACCTATCTTTTTAGGGCTGAATTACCAATAAAATGATCCGCCTAAAAAGGACGAGATGCTATCGAAATTGAAACATCATATATGATTATATATGATTATCAATCGACGATCTATTGATCGGAAAATGAAAACTGGTCATCTAAACTCACCTGAGTAGGAAAAGAGTTGGCATACTCCCCATAGGCACCGTTTGTCTTTTTGTCGCTCGCCTCGTATTGTTTATATATGATTGCGAGTTCTGAGTTGACTCTGAAAATATAAACAGATATATATATATATTGGTGAAGTTTAATTGATCTTTTTAACTGATGATGATTGCATTCTCTAAATTTATAGCAACCTATCGTAATGCCACGCACTACTTTTGTAATTTGATATAAATTCGCGGCCATGGGCGATAGAAATCTTTATGTCGATGTAAATTTAATATACAGAATGATGTTAAAATAGCAATTAAGTCCATTGCCCAGTGCAAATTTAAAATGTTTTTTTTTTTTGCAATGAGAAGAAGGAAACTTTTTTTAAAATGTTATACGTAGGAAAATGTTCTACCTAATTGGCTATGGATAACAAATTATGTTTGTCCATTTGTCTATTCGCTTCTATTCTTTAATTGGTTTCTTGAGTCGAATTGTGAACTTACTTGTGACAGCTATGTGATCTAGTATAGTCGATAGCGAGCTGTTCGGTTTCAGAATGCAGCAACCCATTTTTCAAAGACTTCTTTTCGTCCGTCTTCACCAGCGACAAGTCTATATAATTAATATCAAATACAAATAAATAAAGAAATATGGTTCAAGGTTATCTCTACCTTTTATAGTTCCAAATTGTGTAAAATATTCTTGGCAAAAACAGACTTTGGGTGACAAAATTAATTACTGTATATATAAATCCAATTTATGAGATTTGTTTATATTATACAACTCTTAAAAAAAGAATTGGATCACAAAATAAATCAGTGTATATATATACATATCCAATTTGGGTCATAAAATAAATCAGTGTAGACATAAAGCTAACTTATGGGATTAGCATAAATGTTAACACTTACTTCTTCTGGTGTGTGGTCGTATGACCTCAGGGTCACCATTCATGATGTCGAGAAAGAAATCGGATGGGTTGTTGTGAGATTCGCAGGCGTAACCTATAAATGACGCATAAAAAGGTTGATAAAACTAGCCACTATCATTTAGCATTTATAAATATTTTAAATAAAATGAATGTAAATCATTCAAATGCATAAATTAACATAATATTTTATAGAGGTAAATTTTGAATGTAAATCTTTTATAGAAATATGTGCTGTTGCTTTTCTTCCTATGACCAGAACATGCTTAGTAATGTTTAGCGTCATATGACAATAAAGGTAATATATCCTTAGACAAAAGACAAAAACCATTTGGGTCAGGACTTTTCCGCTGTTATCATTAAATATTAGCTCAAACAAAACATTACCTAAACGAGTAAAGTAATCTAATGCGTCCGACATCGGTCCATGATACACAGTTTTCCCTCGTGCCAATAAAAACAAGGTGTCGAAAAGTTTATAGATTGAGTATCTTGGCTGATGTATAGAAAAGATGATGGTTCGGCCGCGTTTGGATATCCTACAATGAAAGTGGATGGATATATTAACCTACATAAATTCTATTTTAAATTGAGATTAAACTGTTTTATTAACGAATTTTGTTTAAATCAATAAGATTATAAATATAAAAATTGGAGAATGATAACAGTCTGATATTATAAAATACACTGTCCCACCCTTTCTATCATTCATTCCAAAGATTATTTAGGATGCAATGAAAATTCAAAACTCACTTTGAAAGTAATCGCACGACAGCATTCGCTGTATTCGAATCTAATCCACTCGTGGGTTCATCCAAGAAGAGTAAATGCGGCGAAACGATCAGTTCCATTCCGATATTACAGCGTTTTCGCTCACCTCCGGAAACACCGCGAATGAATTCATTTCCGACCTATTATGAAAAGAAAATAGTGTGCTAAATGAACAGGTTAAATAATGTTACCAGGGCTAATATTATGATGATTTACGCTCGAATTATTTAGCCGGGCAATTACTTTATAGATGATGAGAATTTTTATAGGCTTTTGTTAAAAAGAAAAGAAAGGAAGATCGGTCAAGTTAAGAACAAATGTGTATCAAAATGGAATAACTAATCGTACAAAGTTCGTTCCATGTTCGGACTCTAAATGTAAAAATTTCCGAGAGATGACCCAATCCTTTTTAGCCACGGCTTGCGAAGCAAACCGGGGTTTGTGTCACCGCTTTTCCGTTATTGATGCATATATTTATTTATTTGTTTATTTGTTTAGTTTTTGTTTAGACTTTTACTAAATTCGCTACTCCTACCTTGATAGTGAACAGATTTGAATGAAACTTTTTTTGCAATAATCGATAGGGTATTGTCTCTTCAGGGTGTGCTTATGTAAGCAATCGTGCTTATATAAGCAATGTGAAAAAATAAAAACATTTTCGGGATAACAGTTCTCAGCCTCCTCAATAGAATGAGCGAAAATACAAGATCTTCCGTATGTTTGTTTACGTCACGTGACCCAAGGTTTCTTTTAAGCGTCATCGCTTTATCGTAAACAGTGATAAAAATCGCATAATACAATAGCATTGACTGGTAAATGTTGAGGCACCAGTCAGATTGAAAATTATACCGTTTTCGGGATGGTTGATTTGCACTTCTGCGTTATATTCGTTTCACATACTAAGTTCCCTCGCTTATCGTAAATAAGAATGTGCATGTGTTTAATGGCGTTATTGTTTTACAATGAACACCAACCATGTGCTTGTCATGAAATATATCGTAAGGTAAGCGAATGATTTATTAAATCTAAGCATTTTACATGTATTCAAAAAGTTGATTGAGAAGCATAATCGTATATAGTGTTGTTATTTGTACGTAATATATGTACTATGGTGCGTCGTATCTTAACATCGTTTTGGTAAACATTATTTTTCAATGAGAAAACAAACAGGTCTATTGAAAAGCGTTTTACAAGCAAATATAACTGATATATATATAAATCATTCTTACAAATAGCAAATTATACTGTTTTTTCCCCGATAATTAACTAAAAAAAGTAAATGGAAACAAATTTACACAATCACTATAAAGGTATAACTAAAACAACAACAAACAATGTACCGTTATCTCTCTAGCAAACGCGTCCTCTCTTTCTTGTAATCGAGATGGCTTTCTTGTAATTATATCTAATTTTGTTTGTAATTGAACGTTCTAACTGGGATTGAATGAGGTATAGTACAAATCATCATGAGAAATACATATATCTTCTATATTCGTACCGTTCAATGCCGAAAATTGTGATAGGGGGGATAAAAATAATGTTTGTTACTTGTGCCATCTCACCGACGCAATGTCCCGGTACGTGTACAAGTGAGATTATATAACAATATTACGGTATAATATTTGTTAGACCAAAATCAATTGAATGGATTTATAGCCTTTTTGAATCGTATTTATTGATGGTTAGCCAATTTACCTTTATATCGCACCGACATTTGTGCAAATTGTGGCACACTGTCCTTGGACAGTCTTGTTAGCCACGGCTTGCTTATGCAAGACGTGGTTTGTGCGATCACTCTGTGTTAGTTAGTGAGTTAGTTAGTTCGTAAACTTTTTTCTTTCCAGTGCATCTACTGACACAATTCTTCACCGATTCTTATCAAATTTTAATAGGAACATTATAATGTTAATGTCTCTACAGGGTGTGCTTTTTGTATCGATCATGCTTATCTAAGCACTGTTATAAGCAAAAATATGCTTACATTTCTGATGTAAACAAACCACAACATGTGAGCGATAATAGGGCGTTTTGCGATTTGTGATCCACATGTCATATTCGAGCGCCTTCATTTGAAAGTATTAAAGCTATTCAATATATCGACACCAGCTTGATTGAAATAATACACTTTCGGGATGACTTATGTGTACCGCCAGATCAATTAAGTTAAACCTTACATTATTGCGCTTTATATGTTATGATAGGTAATGTATTGAAATTATCGATACTCCTTTGATGATAACATATGCGAGGGTATGAATACCAGTTGAAGAGAAAGTATATTTAAGAATTCTGTTAAAATAGTTAATAATGATTAATTTTTCTACCAATTAAAAAAATCATATTTAAAGATTACTGTCCCGAAAAAGTTGCATGAAATCATGTTCGGGGACACTGTCCCTTTGGGATGGTTACTGCAATCGAATCTGTCCCGGGTACAAAGTGCTTCTAAAAGAATAGGGGATTTGTCAATCAGATGTGTCATTGAGATATATATTTTAAAAGCTATTTTGTGGTTTAATATATGAGAGTACCAATTGAATATAACATAACAATTTCCGATGTCAGACGTCTCTTAGGCTTATCTTTGCGAAATAAACGGTATTTTGACTTTGCTTCATTACGTTCACCAATTGTGCTCGCTTGACCAACCATTTGAATTTGAATAAATAATCTAGTTTTTTACACATCAAACCAATATGATTTCATTTTATTAATTAAGATATTGCTGGGTTCGACATAAGCACACGCCAACTCGCCATGGCGAGTGAAAATTTCGTTTGGCGAGTACGACCTGACAGTCACTCGCCAAAATGGCGAGTATGAAATTTGGGCAGAACAATTTTGGCGAGTACGAATAAATATCACTCGCCAGATTAAAATATGCACTTATTAATTTATACCAATCATACGTGTATCAAATAAAGTTAAAATCTACAAATATTGATGAATATTTCGCTCGCGCCTTCGGGGCTCGCAATATAAGTATAAATATGGCTATACTTCACGATCTTATAACTGTGACAAACTTGCTCAATATACAATATCATATTTGAATTTTCAACGCTCGCGCCTTCGGCGCTCACAATTGAAGTATGCAATTTATTGATCGCCCACACTTTTAGAGAATAGAAATTTGTAAAATAGGACATACATATATATAATGTAGGAAATTAACAGTTGTGTTAGATAAACTTTTAGTTCTTAGTAAAATTAGATACATAAACATACTCGCAAATAGAGGCCCTTTATAAAAAAAAAGTTCAAGTTTACGTTTTACAACATATCATATGGCTCTGATTTATTAAATGTGGAAGCTTCGCATGCGTTTCTATGAAAAAAAAAGTTGCAAATGAGAGCTTAAAATCCTTAAGCGTAACTATTTTGTTAATATATGCATTTTTGATTTGGCGAGTACAAAATCATGTTACTCGCCAAATTGGCGAGTACAAAATATGTTTGGCGAGTATGAACTCGATGTCACTCGCCAGTTTGGCGAGTATGATTTTTTCCTTATGTCGATCCCTGCATTGTGAATGTTTTTTAAACCTCACAAAATGCGAACCAATCTAGACATATATATTCTTTTAGTTTTGTGAAAAACAACATGTCAAAGTGAACTTTATACTGGAAAAATCCACCATAGAGTGACATGAAGAAAACCAAGCTGTGGCACACTGTCCTTGGACAGTCTTGTTAGTGACGTCTAAACAACATCTATTTAAACAAGAATCGTACCTTGGTGTCGGCACATCGGTCAAGGCCGAGTTCCTGAATCGTGTCCTCAACCATTTGTTTCTTTTGTTTCGCACTGATGTGCTTTCGGAGTCGCAGGTTCGCGGAGAACATGATGTTTTCACGCACCGTCAGAGTACCCATGACTTTGTCATCCTTTTGATAAAAGCAGAAATATCAGATCAATAGAAACAATGAACAAAATGAAATATGAGGCACATATATATATTTGTTGTTGTGTTTGTACTGTGATTTATTAATATATAAAAACAACGTTGCTGGCACTGACCCGTATTTAAAATACAATCTGTCACAATTATGTCATTTTAGAATTTAATGCAATGACCGAAAAATGAGGTGACAGTGCCAACAATCTTTAATATTAAAAAAAAAACAGCTCATGTCCTTGAATGTCCTATTACGAAACATCTTATTGCTTCTATTTTAGGTATGACACAAATTTCATCAGCATGTTTTGAAGATATTTCACGGCAATAAAATGTGCTATATACATGTATATATGTTTACATTCGTCAAAGCCTCACATAAACATAATTTATGTTGGCGAGATGCAACACATCGTATTACTGGTGTTAAAAAATACATCTATCTATCTATATCTCTCTATCTATCTATCTATCTATCTATCTATCTATCTATCCATCTATCTATCTATCTATCTATCTATCTATCTATCTAGCTATCTATCTATCTATCTATCTATCTATCTATCTAAAGGAGCACCTCACGAGCTGTTCCCCGAAATAGGTGTTCCCCACCAATTTCCAGTTGGCTTTGACATTGTGAATAAATGTCTTGTACATGTAGCTTGGGGAGTTTTTTTTTTGATAATTTCTTTATTTTCGCAAGAAATTGTGAGAATAATTATTTCGAAATTAATTAAATATGCTTGCAATTGTCTTATAAACTGATATTTGCAAGATATGATAAGTAATTTGGTTATATTCAACATTTCAATTTTAGCAAAAGGTGTTTCTTTTCAGTTCCAAACTGGCTAGAAAGATAGAAACAGCCCAGCTGGCTTAGAAAAAGTGAACAGCTTTTTGAGAATTTTTTATTTTCAAAAACATTTATTTCGTTTTCGTTCATAGTTGTAATGGTGTTTTAAGGTAATTTTATAATTTAAAAAAATGTGCGGTGGGTTGCCCTTCTATCTATCTGTCTATCTATCTATCTATCTATCTATCTATCTATCTATCTATCTATCTATCTATCTATCTATCTATCTGTATGTCTATCTATCTATGTATCCATCTATCTATCTATCTATCTATCTATCTATCTATCTATCTATCTATCTATGTATCCATCTATCTATCTATCTATCTATTTATCTATCTATCCATCTCTATTAATCTTTCTAGTCATTTATCTAGCTATCCACATTGTATAATATATCTAGACATATCTAACTATACTACAGTAGCAATCACCTTACCTGTACGACGTAGCCGGTCATGCAATTGAAGTTCTTTGGCTGACGCTGACCGTTGACTAACACGTGACCCGTCATGCCATCCGGGTTCTTCCTGCCCGCCAAAGTGTCCAGGAGCCTATGAGGTAATTGGAATTCAGAATATGTACTTTCTATACTAATGAAATAGACATACATCACACATGTATCGCAAGGGCCTGGTCACATGGGAACCCTTTTCCAGTGTTTTTACTCAAACAAACCCTGGTTTCCCATGAACTTTTTGGAAACTCTAAAACTAACATACGGACTTGTTCCATTCTAAAAAGCCAGTCGCGTTTTGAGATTTACAAATGCATTGTTTGTAAGTGGAAAACATATTTCAATGTGACCAGGCCCCAACGCTGCATGTTTACTTTTTGTGACAATCTTTGAGGTGCACGTTTCTATGTTTGCTACATATATGTATTGATGTTCAATTATATGTAATTACAAATTTACATAGACTTTGCTGATTTTGCACTGAGATGTTATCAAATGCAGTGTAGTATAATCATGGTTATCAATTCGTCAAACTATCCTCTTAAAGGAAACAAAAAGTATCCACATGCAAAGTGAATAGGTAAGTTTCAATGGTGACGATGAAACATTTGTTGGTGGTGGAATATATTTTATTCATTCTCTGTGCTTCTCTTCATCCGAGTAATATAAAATTCAAATCAGTATATTTATTTTGCAGTTGTTTGATACTTCGGTTTCAAATTATTTACCTTGCAAGGGAATTACAAAATAAAATGTTAAAATGCACTCACGATGTTTTACCGCTTCCTGTGGCACCAAGAATTGCATTCAGACCTGGTTTGAACAAACCACTGAAAAAATAACATGAACATGCAGTTAGTTATATTCAACATTTAACAGCTCAAACTAGGATTTATGCTAGAGTGTCGATCTGACCAAATTTAACAGGTTTTTTGCTCATCGAAGAGCAGAAAAAAACACCCGTTTCAATCATGCATTTCTATTTAACAAACAAGACTAATCAACTCCTTACTCGATTCCATATAAAAAAGGATTTTTGCCATTCATTTTGATATTTCGCTAGACAAGAGTAATTTAATCCGCTTACTTGATACCCTGTAGAATGACTTTCTCCTGAGAACGACAGCAGCATTTGGATCCTTTGGCCGAGACTTGGACGGAGTAACCGAGATTGTGGCAGCTGATGACAGTCTGGGAGGTGGGGACCAGCCCTTCCTCTATATAACAAAATTATTGAAAAAAAATATATATAGAGTTTTTATATTTTGAAATAAATGAGTCTTTAATATTAATTTTAACATGTGGGAAATATACCGGGGTATGTTACAAGACTTAGGACAGTAAAATACGGTGTATCTGATGCAGCTTATCAACATGTACATGTAGTTGGTTCAAATACGTGATGGTTGATGAATAGAACGTAAATCTTAAAGAAATTGTCAAGCTCACGTTAGCGTTGGTGGCATGAAGGACATGCTTGCGTTTAATAGTTTTTCCGTCCGTCCCTATATATAGGGGCGCCCCTGTAAATAGGAACGGACGCGACCTGTTTTAGCGCAGATGTACTATTTGTATAATGCCCATAATGCATGCCGTAATGGTTGGAATTCGATGATGCACGTATAACATAGGGATACAATAAAGTAAGATTATATTTTTATGTCATAATCTACATTCAATTCCTAAACATATGTATCACGTTTTTATTGCATCAATTTAACACATCATAAGCATAGTTAACACTATTATCACCCCTTAGGCTCTATGTTCGGGCCATAATCATTGCTTGAATTCGTGTTTTCATTGCAGATACTTGGCACTTCATCTTTAACGTGTACGTGAGATGGATGACCGCACCATGACGTACCATAAGAAGGCCATACCCCTTAATCATGTGCATATATACATGTATATGTATTTTTTAGGAAGGTGGTCTTGCACTTTTGATTAAATAACACAATCTAGGTACGGTGCATGTTTTATTTTATTTCCTTGTTTTGAAGATAAGCTTAACTGTATGTTGTTCTTTTTCATATTTTAATTAGGTTTTGTTCTAAACCTGGTCAAACCTTTTTGCAAATAATACCGATCCATGTTCGTGAGCCAAGTGATGCAAAGCTGATATTTATAGAATAGATACTATAAAAATAATATTTCAATATTTATAATCCAGTACATATGTCAGAAGACGAGATTGAGACATTGGAAATCCCTTCTTAAACATACACAAATATTTCAGTATAGGCTATTGTCTATCTTCCGTCTAAAAATATATCGAATTCTGTGAATGTTTAATGAAACAGTAAACACTTTTTACTCACAGTCTGAGAAGGTATCATGACCTTATGTTCCATATAGAGGACATTCCTAACCAACTGAGCAAGACATGATTCAGCGTAATAAAAACGTTATAAGATCTGCCTAACATTCATAACAGACAGGGCATCGACGTTATTTGAAAATATAACAGTCAATCAAGGTCAAAACCTTTCGCTCTTTTGTCGTTACGAATGGGCATGAGTTTCTGAACAATCAAATGAAAGGCATATTAACATTGCATTGTTTTACGAAGGTGGAACTCTGTATCTTGCCAATCGGGATAGGACAGACATCAGAGTCACCAAAACAGGGCCAGAGGCCACAGAAAAGCTTCTTTGTAAACAGCATATGGATACCAATACAAATATATCATTTCAGCCACTTAGGCAGTCATTGAGAAAGACCAATACTCCTCTAGGCTTTTGATCTTTTGTGGCGAAATTATTGCTAAATTAGAGGAAAAATTCATTAAGTGCATATATCTGTCTTTTTCTCTCCCGATGAATATTTGATGGATATCTCGTCGAGGAAGGTGATTTATCAAAATTGTGTATTTATCCAGATTATTTTCGCATTGTAAGACTCGATTATTGCAGAATTGTGTATTTTATTTCTATTTGTTTCTTTTTAAAGTTTGAAGATAGATTGACTCGTAATTTCATGGAGTAATGATTTATTTACGTTTCATGCTTAAAAGGCCAAACCATCCCACTCGGCAAACAACTTCCTAAGAACGTCCTGATCACGTAGTTTTACGTCCCGACGTCCGCGACGCAAATAGGACGTCGCTACGATGTAAAATATGAGACGTCCCATCATAGCCCTTAAATGACGGGTTAACGACGTGTTTTTATGACTTGACTAAATAACATGTCCGTATAACGTCGCCAATTAGACGTTGTCACGACGTGTTATTAAAGTCGTCCTTGTGACGCTGTAAATATGACGTAATCTTCACGTCGCAAAATGACGTTGTAGGGACATTATATCCTGGTCGTGACGTGATTTGACGTTGCAAAGACCCCATTAAAAGACCAACTTATGAATTATACTTACTGTCAAATAGCATTGCGAATACCCCTCGAAAAAATGAAAATTTGGATTTTGGACAATTTTTAGTTTGATAATTGTCGCTTTCGAATAGGAATAATATGGTTCAGTTGAATATCTATCATTTTCGCCAAAAATGTATATATATGATATTTATAAGACATATATTTTAGATTTTTAAATAATAATGGGCGGGCAATTTTAATAACGTCAGAAAAATGACGTCCCTAAAACATTCATACATGACGAAATGTGGACCACTTTAGGACGTCGCATTTTAGGTCTTAGT